>PVJA010003198.1:0-64606 GCA_004027025.1 Myocastor coypus
AAAAAAAAAAAAAAAAAAAAAAAAAAAAAGATAAAACATGTAGGTATATATTAAAGCTAAGAACAAATTACCCAAATAATACTGGATTTACAGTAACACTGAGTGAATCTTGTCCCTAGGACTCTTGGTCAAGACAAACTTTTTTTTTGTTTCTTTTGCTGGTTGAGGCTGCTTTTAAGGGCAGATCTCATGCTCCATGTGGGGGTGGGAATCGAACCGTGGACCCAGTGCCTGAGAGACTTTGCCAAATCATGTGCTTTAACCAACTGAGCTACCTGGCAAGCCCCCAAGGTAAATCTTGATGTTCAAAATAAACAGGTATACCACCTTACCTTATGGAGGTTAGCATCAGACACCATCACCTGCGCAGACTGTACCCAGAGTAAGATCACTGCATCACAAAGCTCAAAAAAAGCAGCAAGATTGACCACAATTTCATGGGGCAGGCTATGATAGCTCTCTGGATCTGAAGAGTTGAAATAAACAAAAGAACATTCCATAAGATTTTAATTGCTCTCTGTAAATTTTCAAATTAAACTATAATCTAGACTTTACTGCTATCCTTAATACAAAGGTCACTTTTGAAAGGTGAAAAGTAAAAGAATCTATCCAGAAATTTGAGGCAGGAGGATTACAAGTTTGAGGCCACTCTTGGCAACTTAGAAAGACACTCTTCAAATATAGAAAATAAAAGGAGTAGGGATGTAACTTAGTGGAAGATCATCTGTGTGAAGCAAAGGAGAAATAAAGGGAACGAGCAAGCAAACCTGTGTGCCTGATAAGTTTGTTTGGCAGTGAAGAATGTACACCTAATAAACCACATCTTAATGAACAATACAAGCTGCAGACCAAAGCATTAAATACAACAGAACTGGGCCAGCAAAATAGCTTAGCAGACTAAGCACCTGTTTAGGCACACAAAGGAAGCAAGGCTCAATTCTTGACACCACAGGATGTGCCAGCTACGGAGACTGCGTGTGTCCGAAGTTATTTTATATATATCAAATACATATAAAAATAAATAAATACAAACAACAAAACTATATAAGTAACACAAACAGATGTCAGAAGGTAGAAGTCAACCTACTATTACTTCCTGCAAGGATGGATGTTTTTCGGTTTTTATTTTTCTAGACAAACTTCTATAAGCTTAAATGTCTTCCCAAAAAGCATAGCTATATTTTCTAACTTTTTTTAGTGGAACTGGGGATTGAACTCAGGCCCTTGCACTTGCCAATCAAGTGCTTATTCTACTGAGCTATCTCCCCAGTCCTAAATATTTATTTGGTATAGGGTCTCAAATCCAGGTCCTTGTGCCTGCTAGGCAGGCACTTAGACTACTGAGCTATCTCCCCAGCCCTTGTATTTTTGATTTATAAAAATTACAAGGTAGAAATGCTCTCTTCTACAATCAAATGTTTCTACTTTTACATGTACTTTCTGAGCCAACAGAACTATTTTTCAAGTACTAGCTCTGCTGAGCATCTCTGTGTCTTCCTTTCCTTATTCACAATCTGAAGACTTAAATTTCATAGAATTGCCACACAAAAAATGAGATCAAGGACATGTGAAAAGCATTTAGCTAAGCACCGGGCCCAGAGCCAACACTCAGTAAATGCTAGTCATTACCACTAAGTAAAGGTATACATGAGGTGAACAAAATCTGAAGGGTAAGAGATGATGAGTAGGTCTCTTAACATTGGCCCCATAATACAACCAAATTTTTTTTTGGTCTTTTTTGAGATGGGGTTTCACTATGCAGTTCACACTGGCCTTGAGCTCATTTAGTAACCTAGGCTATCCTCAAACTCACAATGATCTACTGTCTCAGCCTCTTGAGTGCTGAGATTACAGGCCGGTGCCCAGCTATGACCACATTGCAAACTAAAGAAAGCAACCTTAAACCCTTTTTACTTTATTATGACATAGGTCCCAGTAAGGCTAGCCTTGAGTCAAGATTTCCTGCCTAAGCCTCCAAAGTAGCTCAATTATAGGCATAAGCCAGCATACTCACCTTTAAGTAAAGAATACAGAAAGTAAAATATTCTTACCTTTATGAAATTCAAAAGACATTCTCAAAACACTATTTGAAGTTTTGCTGCCAGCAGAAACCAAATTTGATTCCGTAAAAATCCTTCTTTTCCGGTCAAGATATATAATGGTCCTGGAATGGGATTTGAAACATAACAAAAAGTTATGAGTTAATAATACTCTACAATTGCAGCCTTGATGTGCTGAACACTTCAACCCCATGCAATATCGGTCTGCATCCTGCCACTGCTGTCCTGCCTCTGCCAGTTCTGGATTAGACCAAAGGACAAGTGACTAGGGCGAGGGAGGACAGATGGACAGAGAAAGCTGGGACTAAGAGACTGTTGGACCCCAATATACTGCTTTGCTGCAATCTGATAAACCGCACTCTTTGAAGCAGCCACCACAGGATTTAAGGGCAATGGCTGCAACTTCTGGCACCCCATTGATCAGCAGGGCTGACTCAGCTGAGCTGGCTGGCTAGTGGGTGTCCCCTTCTTCCCTCACCACTCCATGTCCATGAAGCTGCATGCTCAGCTGGAGAGGAAGGCCATCCCCAGTAGAGGAGGACCATCGTTTCCATGAAGGGTACAGTATAGGAGCAGCTGTGCTCCCGTTAGAACCTAATGAAGTGGCTATCATGAAACTGACTTCGGGTGTAAGTAATTACCAAGGGAGGGGACACAGCAAATGGCTCTAAGGTCCTAGAGTACAGCAGATATCAAAACCACAACTCATTGTGGTGTACTCCTTCATAATGCACATTCTTTTTTTTTTCTCATAATGCACATTCCTTAATCACACAAATTATTTTTAAAATCTATACACTTGAGGCAGGCATGAGGTGCAAGCTTGTAATTTTAGCATTTGGGAGGCTAAGATAGGAGGATGATGATTTCAGGCCATTCTGGGATTTATAACAAGTTTGAGGTTAGACTGACTACACAACACCCTACCTCAAAAATAGACAAAAAAATTATAGTAAAAATTAAAAGTCCAGTGTATATTTCAACTACCTACATTTACATGACTGTGCATATAAGTGAGCATGTATTTTATATGTCTCCAACACGTGAGGGTAGGAAAGGACATGGACAGGAGGCTAAGGAAAGGACAAGTGAGAAAATAAAGACAGAAATGGGAGGAGCTACTAGGAACAACAATCAGTAGAAACATGACTATGCTGTCAGAAAAGACTAACTTTTACATAATTAAGGCTCACAATTTATACTAAGACTGAAAAAAAAGTCTAGCACCCCACTACTTTTAGGTTCACCAAACTAAACATGCATAAGCTACATGAAAAACGTATTATGAGAGACCAGTGAAACAGTGGTCAGAGACACAGGCTTCACCTACTTGTTTGCAACTGATTCCAAGAGCACAAAGAGTTGCTCAGGTTGGTCTGTCTGTGGATCAAAGTTCATCGAATTTCTAAGGATGTCTAAAGCCTGCATATTCCAACGGGGATCCAGGGGGACCACAAAGTCATCTAGTTTGGATAAAAGAAATTAGAAGGTCTTAGTAAAAAGCTTTGCCTAGTTTCAACTATTTTTATGCTTTAATTACCCTGAAACCTGGAAGGGAAGAAAAAAATGAAATATGGTGCATTTTAGCCCATGGTAACAGGTTTTATACTATTTTCTTTCCAAACACAAAATATCTAGAAGTCCTAAAAATTCATCCCATTACAAAATATAAAGATAACTGGTACAAGAACATAAATACTTGACTCATGAGTTCAATTACTCAGACCCACCACTGATGTGAAAAGTATCCTGGACTTCACTAGCTCATCCCTCGCCGTTTGCCTCCAAGACACTTCAATTCACAAGAAAGAAAATGATGAATATGTCTTATTATCTCCTTCTAGCAAGAAAAACATCTCCAGAGAATTTTGCTTATAAACAATTTCCCAGCCAGGCAAAGTAGTGCATACATCATACTCCACCTACTCAAGAGGATGTGGAATGAGGGGCCTGGCAACAGAGTGAGAACCCCTCTCAAAACAAACAAACAAGCAAAAAAAAAAAGAGGCAAAACAAAAACTGTGGCTTCTTCTGCTTCCTAATTCTTTGGCTCACACTTGGTATTTCTTTTTGGGAGACAGTTCTTCTGTAGGTAGTCACAGAAGGACTTGAGCTGTCTTCGAAAAGTGGTAAGTGCCTGTAATCCCAGCACTTGGGAGGCTGAGGTGAGACTGCCAAGAGTTCAAGGCCAACCTAGGCTACAGAATGATTTTAAGGCTAGTCAGAACCACATAGCAAGATCAAGTCTTAAAAAGCCAAAAAGCAAACTGGGGGTACTACTCAATGCTCAGTGTGAGGCCCTGCTATTAAGATGTTCTCTTTTGCTTGAACCACTAACTAGTACATATAAGACTTTCCTATTGGTCAGCTTGTACCAACAGTGGCTCAAGCTGCCCCTCGTGAACATGTTAATTATGAGTGCATTAAAAAAAAGTGAGAGAGTGAGCCGGGCGTGGTGGCACATGCCTGTAATCCCAGCACTCGGGAGGCTGAGGCAGGAGGATTGGTGTAAGTTCGAGACCAGCCTGGGCTACAAAAGTGAGCTCAAGGCCAGCCTGAACTGCATACCGAGACCCTGTCTCAAAAAGAAAAAAAAAAAAAAAAAAAAAAAAAAAAAAAAGTGAGAGATCCCAGATAAATAAAAGCTCAGTTCCTCTGACACAGACCAGATTTAAGCCTAGTTTTACAACCCCAGGTACACTGCATATTGTAAGCTTTTCTTAGATACTAAAAGATGAATGGCGACAAACAAACAAGAATTTGCTTCATATATTCTGAGCCTTCTAAAAGCTACTGTTATGGTTGCAACTGTGACAAACCTTTTCCCCATAAACTCAAAAAACAAGTTTCAAAAATGGTGCTAAGACTTAGAAATTAAAAGTGGGTATATACCTGTTACATTTGCCTGTAATATTTTGAAGACATTAGTAACCCCAGCTGAGAGAGAACTTGAGTAAAAATTTCGAAGAGATGCAGCACTGGCTTCCAAATGAATCTGTATTGACTCTGTGGAGGAAGACGAGAGTTAGGACTCTGAAGTAGTGCTGTCCAACTGAACCATCCCTGCTGTACTGTCAAAGGAGCCACCAGTCACACCAGCATTCTTGAAATGTGGTTGATGCTAATGGATTGGATGTTAGATTTAACTTGGTTTTATTATGTTTGCTTACTCGTAGTAGTAGCTCTCTAAGGCTAATGGCCTACATGTAAAACAATGCTTTCTATTTACAGAAGACATAAAGTTCTCTATACAGGCATTTAGATCACATGCCACAAACATACTCATTCAACCATCTTTTTAAGTTCTCATGGAGTAGAATTTCATGTAAATTCATTTACTTCAATCAGTAACTTCTATAAATAAATTTCATATCCCTTTGTAACATAGGAAATGCTGTTACTCTATTTTTCTCTTCTTTGAATCAACTACAAAGAAAAGCGTACAATGTAGAGCACTGCCAACATGGTGTTAGAAGCTCACACATTTTTAGGGGAAATATATTGATTAGAAGTAACATCATGGACTGGGAAGCTAGTTCAGCGGTCTAAGCACCTGCCCACCAAGTGCAAGGACCTGGTTGGATTACCAGTACCATGTGCTATGCTGACCCCAAGCTGAGCCAGCCACCAAAACCAGGCATCATGGCATGCACCTATAATCCCAGCACTGGGGAGGCTGAGACAAAAGGGTCATTATAAGTCTGAGCTGTCTAGTGAGATCCTGTACCAAGTAATTAATTTTACTTAGTATCTTTTAAAAGAAAAAGTAGCATCCTTCCCTGAATGGTTACATAGCAGCAGTACAGCTAAATAAAATGTTGTTTAAAACTAAGAAATGCTATAACACATTTTTTATTACAAATCTGATAAATCCTGACATACTAAAATTTGTATTGGAACAGAAGTTTCTGTTGTGATACATCTAAGAACAGACTTGTTCCTTAATTTAACAGGTATTCAAAGTAACTATCCTATACATTTCTTATTAAAAGATCTCTCAGCTATAATTTTAGAAGTAGAGTCTCAGAATAACAGAGCTACTAAGGAACTTAAACAAGACATGGGTATATAATCTCCTCATACTCACCAAGCCCCTGCGGTATATTCCTGGCTAAATGATAAAGCCATTTCACTCTGAGCATCCAATCCTGATTGGTTGCTCTTTCTATGAGCAATTTAACAGCGATGGCCAAAACTTCTGGTTCATCGATCCAACAAGCATCCACCTGTACTGCACCAAATTTTAGGGTCTCAGGGTTGGAAGACTGCATAATTTTTTCTAAGTCTTGTAAAGTGAGAGGTTGACTCCTGAAATTCATTTGAATACAGTTAGTATTAGTTTATTTTGTATGCCTGTATCTATTAATCTGAACAACAGATTTGACAATGAAAATATATAACCACTGTTAAATTTTTGTTCTTGTTTTGAAACTGACATTTATACTGTCACTTGTTACTGTTTTTGTCTTTGTTTCTGCTACTTTTTATTGTTTAAAATAAAAAATATATATTAGTACAGTCTTTTGCTTTACAGTTCAAAGAATGGGAGAATTTATTTTATAAATCTGTTGTCTAAGAGGTAAAGAAAAAAAGAGCAAAAATATATCAACTGTACAGTAAAAGGGCCACATAATTTTAGGGTGAACATTGTGTGTACTATTAACAGAAAAAGCAAAAAGCCAGTGATAATAAGCTACAGGCTCTGCTGACCTGGTCCAGTTGTTGGTTTTCATGCTTATCCTGTTGAGGCAGTATGCCAGAATCTGTCCATCACTTTGGACAACAGAGAGGTGGGAATCTTCCGTAGCACACAGAGCAGAAGGCACGGAATCAGGCCACAGCCCTGCGGCAAGAATGGAGTTTCCCCAGTTTTCCCGGGTTCGCAAAAAAGAAACATGTTTCTCCAGCAAAGCCTGCACAAGCTGGTAAGAGATAAAACACACAGGTCACAGGACTCAATGTAAGTGATATTACCAAATGTACTGGTAGATGAATTAAGTTTTCATGCTCACATGGTTTCTCAACAATTCTCAGGCACCCTTCAATGTATAACACAAGTTAAGTTCATATTGCTCATGGTATGTTAAGATTCAATAAAGGAATATTTACAATTAAAGCTATTTCCCGGAAAAGAACCTGGCATTAGATCTTTACTGGAGTAAAAATGCAGTGGTTAGCTCACTCGGGTCATTCAAGTTGCTATCTTACATGAAAATAATCTCCCCCTACTCTATAGATAAGAGTTTTACAACTTAGAAAGTTGTTGCCAACACATGGCAGTACCTTCTGGTTTGCTGCTGAATGCTGAGAGCTGACATACACTTCCCAGCATGCTTCAGAAAAAGCTTTTTCTAAACCCAGTCCTCTTCGCAGGTATTGAACAATGAGTATGGCTGTCTGAATTAGAGCAGATACAGAAGATGCTGGAGAGCCTAGAAAGAAAAAATACTGCCATTTGTGAGTAAGAGATCCTTCAAAATCTCTAATGAAAACTTAATCTACTCTTACCTCAAACTTCTTTCCACCCACCCCACCTAGGTACTTATTTCAGAAAACCCTCCATTATGGTTCTGTCGAGATGTCCCCTCAAAGCCTCATGTGGTCATTTGTAGAGCTTTTCCATGGTGGCTGGATCTAGTGTGTGATTTTGGGATAGATCCATGATGCAATGTTAGGATTAAGGGTGCTCCACCCTAGGTGTGAGTGGGAGGATAGAATATAATATAAAGGCCAGGAAGAGCTGCTGCTTGTTGCTTCCTGCTTATTCACCACTTTGCTGCTTGCTTCCTTGCTGCCTTCTGCCCACCATGGAGTGTTTCTCCTTTGTGATGTCTCTCTGCCATGCCAGACTGAAACCTCTGCAGACTGGAAGCCAAAATAAACCTTTCCTTTAATTGGTGGATGCTGGGTATTTAGTTCAAGCAATGAGAAAATAATTCAATCTTCATCCTGCCCTCTTCATCTTCATCTTGTGCAGCTGACTTGTTCATACAATGGAGTCCTACCAGAGGGGAAATAACTTTGGGTGTGGATATTTTGTCTCAGCAATGAGGAAAGTAACTAAGACCCCTTCTACCCTGACTCTAGGGCAGCAGTTGTGAACGTAAGGCATGTGTGCTGTAAACAACCTATTATCACTGCTCTAGGGTTGCCTGTAGATACAAGGGACTTGTGGAAATATGTGTGTTCTTATTTCCTATTTCTTCTCCTATCCTCTCCTGAGTCACCCTTCCTCTAGATGTCTGTAATATATTGTGGCAGACTCCTTCATGGGCATGATAAAGCCTGGCCCACATGTATCATTAATTTCATGTTAACACACACTGAAGGAAGCAATTTGAGCACAGCCTTTTCAAGGAATATAGGCTTGACACAAGCTTTGAAATCCAAGGCCTACATTAGGCATGGTAGTGCACACCCATGATCCTAGCACTTGGAAGGCTAAGGCAGGAGGATGACAGCAGGTTAAAAGCTAGCACGGACTACAAAGTGGGCTGAAGGCCAGCCTGAACTATATGGCAAAACCCTATTTCAAAAAGAACAAAACAGAAAAAATATTGAACAAAGGCCTACGTTGGAATCTCAGTTGTCATTTAACTGAGACTCACAAGTTATTTGTTAATAATTCACAAGTCATTTATACTCAGTGACTCTTATCTGTAAAGTCTAAATTCATGTCTTAAAGAATTAAGCAACCAGTACTGCACCTAATAGAGTAGATATGATATTCAATGAACAGTATTTTCTTTCCTTTTCATATAATGAAACATTAGTCACCACTGTTTGTATTAATTTGAAGATTCTTTAGATCCTTTTCTTATTTCACCTTTAAAACAACCATGTCCCCGGAAATATGATAGCCAAAGCTCATGAATCCCAGCACCTAAAGCAGAATTATTCAGATGTTAGGCTCTGACTCCTACCCTGAGAATTTCTTTGAAATACTCATTTCCATGCCTCATGCTGATACACCAAATTCATTTTCCTGGGGAGTGTGGACAGTTACATTTTTAAGCTTTCCTATTAATTCCTATTTCAATGTTTGCTAAATCTGAGAACTCAGAGTAGTAATTTGATGAAAAATATGGTCACTAGGAGACTAAACTACGTCTCACCTATGACAGAGCTTCGGGTCTCACTGTGTAGAGCCAAGAGGATGTCACACACACTGTCTCCCACCAACCCAAGGTTGTGCAGCAGAACTTTCAAATCCAGGCTGTCTGGGATGTTCTCATCCCCTTCTCCTGAAATGTAGATTTCAAGTCCACGATTCCTCATTGCTCGGGATATTTCTCCATGAAAAGGATCCATTGAGAGAAAAAGCCTAGTAAAGTGGCAATTCAGAGGGGAAAAAGTTCTTTAAATCCCAGCGCTACCAACTGTGTAGCTCAGCAATACTGGCTAATGGTTCTGTCACCACGATTGCTCACCTCACATGAAGCTCACCATGAAAGCTAACAGTAACTTAAGCGCACTTCCATCATCTATAGTCAATTTTTGACTTCTAACTAGCACCAATTACCACAAATCAGTTTCTCTAAACCTACTTTCCTAAGAACTATGCTGAGAAGTCTGCAATGAGTTTTTCCTGAAGTTGTTGGAAGCAAATATTCACCCTGACCTCTAAGACTTTTTTTTTTTTTTGGCGGTACCAGGTATCAAACTAGGGACCTTGTGCTTGCCAGGCAGGTGTTTATGCTGCTGAATCACCTCTCCAGCTCTAATGCTGAGAACTTCAAATGGTAATCCCATTCACCCAATTATTCGTGCTAAAAATGTTCTTTTGTTCAACTCACAAATCCATCTCCAAGTTCCCTTCATCTGACTAGTCTAAAGCATCAAATCTTACCTAGGTTACTGCAAAAAGACTGCAACTGATCTGCGGCTGTCACCTTCCATTACCCCATGTGAGGGACCTCAACTCTCCCTCTTTCTCTGCCTTACCCACAATCTCTCTCTTGCTCTCAGTTGTATTTTTATTAGTATGATTGTGATACATATAATTACACTGATCTTGGGAATTAGTAAATATCCCGTCTTCACCATTTACACACACACACACACACACACACACACTTTCTTTTCCCATCTCCAGTCTACCTCCTTGTTCCCTATCATCTCTTTTTTCTTACTCATTAAAACACTTTAAGCTTCTTATTAGGGCAAACCATGTGATATTTAACTCTATGTGCCTGACTTATGTCACTTTCCCTATGGTCTCAATCCATTTCTACAAATGACTCAAATCTATCCTTCTCTATGGAAGAGGACAACTCCACTGTATATAAATACCTTTCTTTATCCAATCATCTGCTGGTGACCATTTCCACAATTTAGCTATTGTGATTTGTGTCACTATAAACATGGGTGTGCATGTATTAGTATAATAACTTTACCTCTCTTGTACCCACTATAGTGCCTGGCAAACAGCAGAGCCTCAGTAAAGACTGGTTTTAACTGAATGAATGTGTAGACTTCCTCAATATGTGGTATATCAGTATAATCTATGGTGACGAATGTGTACCTCAACTACTGAGGATGTCAGATTCTCAGGTAAAAAAAAAAAAAAAAAAAAACTAAGAGACGCAAATACCTGAAATTAGGATGGGGTGTCACAGTTGGAGTGGATCCGTCTATCATTCCTCTCTCGTTAATGGTGAGGACACCTCCAGGTTCAAGCAAAGCATTCAAACGATCCAACACTGACGGACTTTAGAGAGAAAACTTAAATGACTGAGAGGCCAACGTTTCTCTTACTTAGCTGCACCAGCCTCCAGCCACTTCCAGCCCACATCTTTCTTTCTGCAGGAATCACTTCCCATATAATCTCTATAATCTCTTTGATGAAAGGACTGACCAGGTATTCTCTTTTCATCCTTAAAGCACACAGGCCACAGCTTTACACACAGTAAGTGCACAAATTATTTGTCAGATAAATGAAATTAAGAAAATATGACAGGTTTTCTGCTCTGTATAACCCTTTCTTTTTTATCATCAACATTATCAAAAGTGCTTAGGAGATAAACTTAAAAAAAAAAAAAAAAAAAAAAAGAGGACCCTACCATCTAACCTGTAGTCACTTCATATACTTTAGTAGGGTTTTTTTGTTTTTGTTTTTTTGAAACAGGGTCTCATTATGTAGTTCAGGCTGCCCTTGAATTCATAATGTAACTCAGGTTGGCCTCAAACTTGGGAGTGATTCTCCTGCCTCAGCTTCAGCCTCCTGAGAGCTGGGATCATAGGAATGTTCCACTACTCCAGCTCTGTCAATTATATATTCAGAATGACAAGTTATCACTACCAGAGAGTGAGTGAAGTCTATGGAATATGGATGAAGCAGCACTGCTAAATAAGAAAAGCAACAGACCTAATAGTTTCCATTTGGCTAGGCATATCCCAGTTTCCCACGGGCCACTCATGATGACTGGATATAAGAGTCTTACTTGCAGAAGTTAACATTGTCCATCAGAAGCCAGTCTCCAGATCTCAGGGCCTCAACTAACATGCTGTCAACCCATTCAAATGTGCCATGGTTATGGCCACTGGTTGACTGTATAAGCTTCACCCTGAAATTCTGGAAATCTTCCAAAAGTCTGGCAAACTCTGGAATGAGAAAATAAGGTTTGGGATAGAAGCAAACAAAAATTCAATGGCTTTTTAAATTATGTACATGCGCAGAGTTAAATCTTCAATGAAGATGGGTTTCTCTACCTACTTTGTAATCAGTAATTGCTTTAAGAGCAATTATACAGCTTCATCTTATTTTTCCTCTCTGGTCACCCAGATATTACAATGCTATGCTGCCTAATGTCCAATGTCCAAAACCAGTTATTTCAAATATTTCTCTCAGCTTTCTTTTTATTAACACTGAGACCATAACACTAAGTACACTCTTGGCTTGAAGCAGTAATCCATTATACACTACCTTATGATATGAAACCAGACCATAAAAAAATTTCCAGCAACAATAAAAAGACAACTGAAAATTTTTCCACAGAATGGCTATATAAATTATGAAGTACCTGTCAAATAAATTCTAGTTACTACTATGATAGTCATTATAAACAAAGCCCAACTTTAATTAGACTTGCAAGTAGCACTTTCAGGTAATAGCATAATGTAGCAATATGTGACAATCTAGTGACAAACTTGAATTTTGAACTTTTTATTTAACATGTTCCTACCAGCTTGAACCATCAGAGGTGAGTGCATGACTGTACCATCAGGCCACTTGTACTATGGTCCTATAAGTGGTACATTCACACATGTACTACCACTGGTGGTTCAGGCTGCCCAGCACAGAGCCATACAAACCATAGCCCATTGTGAAGCTGTAATTCCAAGGGCATGCTCATCAGCACTCAGAAAGTAGCATTATAAAAGGAAAGGATTATACCTCTGTGTTATCCATTTGTTGTACTGATTACATACTTCTTCAGCTTAATTGTCCTATCAATACAGGCTGTTTATTAAACTGTTGAATTTCTTTAAAAATTATCTCCTATTCTTTTTTTTTTTTTTTAATGTATTTGGTACAGGGGCCTGGCGGGATGGCTCAGTGGTCTAAAGCGCCTGCTTGGGAAAGCTTGGGCGGCTTCAGGGACCGCGGTTCAATCCCTGGCACCACGTGCTGCGCCAGCCCTGCCCTTGGGGCGGGCTGAGCTGGCCATAAGAAAATGAGTGAATTAATGTATTTGGTACAGGATCTTACTACACAGCTCCAACTCATAGTGATCCTATTTTCAAACCCCAGAGTTAGGATTACAGGCATGTACTGCCATGCCCAACCTAAAAAGTTACTTTTAAATTTTTAAAAAAAGGAACAAGAACAACAATAACAAAAACTAGCTTTCCATACAAGACACTGGTCATTGTAGGAAAATACACACTCCCCCCCCCCCCCCAAAGCTTAGTGGCCAACTATTTCCATTTGCTTTTTTGAACTCCTCATTACTAATTTGAAATGTTCAACCTTGGCTTCAGTATATTTTCTACACCAAATATATGTAAGTTTTTATTATTAACCATTAATTAAAATATAGGCATGTTGTTCACAAATATAATCCTATACATGATCACATGAACATTGTTAAGCATATGATACACATACTCAGACATACACACCTGCCTTGGAGTATAAGTTAATTTTGTTATTGAGTCGTTGCATAAGCAGTAATACTGCTTCCAGTTTACTAACAATCTCCTTGGTGATACCTTTACCATCTTCTCCAAGACACTTGGGTTTGTATGTCAGAAGGAAATGGCTCCATGCTCGCAGCACGACTTCTGTATCATCAGCACTGACGAGGAGGCTGACCCTTAACAGTCCTCTTAGGGTATCCTCCACCTTCTCCAGCAGCTGCCTCCAAGGTCGCATAAGATCAACCTATAGTTTCCAGAGCACATGAAATCATCATGAGCACTGGTCAGAGTTAGAGGATACTGTTATAAGTAACTATCACTAATAAGGAAGATCCTCAATCAGGCTACAGATTTTAGGGTTTTGTTTGAAAATGCAGTGTAACAGTTACCTGCTCAAATCCACCAAGAAGCTCAGTAGTATCCATTGCACTGTTCATAGCCATTATCTTCAATGTATGGCCGGTAAGGTGTGCCAGTAGCTGGACCAGGCTCGTCTTGCCCACAGATGCTGGCCCCACAAGGATGACCATCCAGCTCATCTGTACACACTTCATGATGAACTCCAGAGACTGGAACGACTGGTGTAGCAGCAGCAGTGGCCGACGAGATGGGTGAGGAATATAGTTGCTGCGGGAAAGCACCGAGTAGCCCAGCTGGGGAAGAAAAATCCAGTGTCACGTCATGTCACAAGCATACATGGTGGAGAGTCAGAAAAACCATGGAAAATCATAAAGCAATAGAAGGCCATCTTGTATCTCCTCACCTGGACATCATAGGGAGTGATGTGAAACAGTCTAGTTCCCATGTATGGGCTGGAATTTGAACCAAACACATCCTTGAATACAGCAATAACCTTAAAAGAAGATGATACCAAAAAGACACAAATCAATGAATTCTTACTCTAACCTTCTAGAATTAGTACTTCTAGGAAACAATCATAGCAACAACGCATTATAGCCTCTACATTATCTATAAATTTCTTATCCTTTCTAACATTCTCTTATAAAACATTTATTAACATTTAATTCTTTCAAATGAAAATAAACGAGCTCAAACACAACAGAAACATAATCTTGGTCTGGGGAGATAGGGCAAGCACAAGGACCCAAGTTCGAACCCTGGTCCGACATGCCATGCCAGCCCCTGAACTGTCTGTACCCAATAAGTAAGTAAATAGAAACATAATCTCAAATTATTTAAGATTATACCAAAAACTAAAATGAAGCTAGGGCCAGAGACACTGGATACTCTGTGGTAAAAACATTAGCCTATATTGTCTTCCTCATGTAAGAACCTGAAAGAGATACAATAGATATCATGAAAGGGAAAGCAACTGCTCAATACAAAAGAAGAACTAGCATGAGGGAAAGGAGAAAAGGAAGAAGGAAACAGAAAAAAAAAAAATGCTAAAATAATTATACTAATTTTTATTGTTTTATTGAAAGGAACAGTTAATGCTTAATTTTTTGGTCAATTTTGCATGCTTATATCTGGTAATCTGAGCAAACACTTTGAGGACAACAATATTCAATATAACAACCATTGTTGAATTCTTATCTTGTGTTTTCAAATTCTGTAGTATTTTTCTCTTTAAAACAAAAAAATAAATAAAATCTCCCAAAATTCAAAGAAAATTAACCCTTTATAATTAGAGATAAAAGACAACAGAAGAGAACGGTAATATTAAGGTTATGAAAGTACAGACCATCTGTTATGCCTTAGACATTGTCTTATAACTCTAATAAGAGTAGTTCTGACCATGAGAGCTGTAAAAGAGCCATCACTTCCACTTATAGATACGAATAATAGGATTCAGAAGAGTAACACATGGTTGGTTGTTTAATTTTTTTTTTTTAAGTATATTTGGCATAGGCTCTCACTACACAGTTCAGACTCACAGTGATTCTATTTTCAGCCTCCTCAGCTCTGAGATTACAGGCGTGCACCAGCACACCCAGTCTGATTGTTAAATATTTTAAATCTAAGCCAATCTGATTCTAAAAGTATGATATCCTTCCAAATATTTATGCAGATACAACAAAGTCAACTCTTCTGGTCAATTATTTACGTTCAATTTATCTTCCTGGCCTAATAACAATGCTGTTAGAAAATTTTGTTAACTGTATTTACTATATGGGCCTCCTAAAAATCTCCCAAGTGTACGAAATTTTGAAGAAAGGATATGTAAAATCCACTAATTTAGCCCTTACAAAAAGGAAAAGTGAAATAAACCTAAAAATAATCACTATGTCCTGTCAAAAGTAGCAATACCCAAATAGAAATGTAAACGTTAACCAAAGTCAGCAAATCAAGATTAAAAATCATAATCAGTGTGAAACATTTGACTGAGAGCAGAAGTATACACAAAGTATTCTGATCTCACACTTCTGGGCCCAAGAGTTTCTTATTGCAAACTCCACTTATACTATTATATTATACTCTTCCTGACAGAGCTTAAAATTATAAATTCACAATCTAGCTGGTATTTGCTTTGGTAAACAAGAGTAAGTCACCAAGACTCTTCCCTTTTTTGATAGCTTTCCTCCAATTTTTACCTTTTCCATTTTCTTCTCACCAGCAAGAACATCTCCTGAGCTGGGATTACAGGTTTGTGCCACCACACCCAGTCTGATTGTTAACTCTAAGTATGAAATTGAATCTTCTACACACCACAGTGACCCATGATTTGGCTAGCATCAATCACCCCAAAATTGGTCAATGCAACAATTTATATATGACAGGCTAAGTAACCCTTACCTAAGATACATGGGATAAGAAGTATTTCCAAATTCAGATTTTTTTTTTACATTTTGGAATATTTACATTTACATTATGAGACACCTTGGGAAAGGAACTACGGCTAACACAATATTCAGTTATGCTTCATTTACACCTCTATATACATATCCTGAAAGTAATTTTATACACTATCTTTTGGCACCTGTATTTTTAATTATAACATGTTACATGAAGTCAGACATGGAAGGCCAGGCATGGAATTTTCAATTTGTAGTGTATCAAATGCTCAAAAGGTTTCACATTTTGTGGCATTTTAGATTTTGAATTTTCAAGTTAGGGCTATTCAAACTGTACAAGGAAAATATTAAAATCATAGGTAATCACACTCAAATTATACACTACTAAAGCTAGGAAACAGTATTAGTTGAACATTTTTTTCTATATCAATGACAGAAACCCACTTAGAGATAATAAGTGAGTTGCTGGCATTTGGTCAGACTCAATAGTAAATAGTGATGATCAGGAGCCAGGCATGGTGGTGCGTGGCTATAATTCCAGCATTCTGGGAGGATGAGGCAGAATGATCAAAAGTTTAAACCAATGCTGAGTTGGACAATTTAGAATGATCATATCTCAAATAAAATAAATAAATAAATAAATAAAATGTGCAGGAACTCAGCTAACAAAGGCTCTGGGTTAAATCACAAACAAGCCAGGCATAGGGTACATACCTGTAATCCCAAAACTCTGGAGGCTAAGGCAGGAGGATTAACACATTTGAGGCCAGCCTGAGCTACATAGTGAATTAAGGCCAGCCTCACCTACATAGACATTCCTTCAAAAAACCAAAGCATAAATAATTTTAAAAGAAGAACAACAAAACAACAAGAAAAACTCTCCAGCATGGAAAGTCTGGGCAGGAGAATGGAGTGCGAAAGTCACATAGACTACAGGCTGGCCCCCTCCTTATATTTCCACAAAAAAATTACTGCTTCTAACAACTGGATCTGCACATCAATTCCACTGTTAAAAGGGAAAAGAAAAGTGGAGAAAGGCTGGACTAGGGGGCTGGTTCTATTGTGACACTCCATAACTTCCAGCTCTGGCTCTTCCCTTATAAGAAGTGACAAAAATGTTTCTACCAGCAGCTATTGTGACCAATGAATGAGATAGGACTCTTAATACATAATGAAATGTACTCCTGCTAGGCACAGGGCTGCATGCCTAGAATTCTGCTAACTGAAGGTGGGACGATCACTTCTCAGTGCCATAGACCAGACTGGACATTAACAGCAACAGGTAACTATAGTTCTTTAAGCTACTAATTTCAATGCTATATGCTGTTACAAACAAATCTCTAAAATTTTTGTTTAGGTACCAGTCTTTATACTTTCTAGGGAAAAAAAAAAAAAAAAAAAAAAAAAAAAACCAACCCTGCAGTTTGACATTTATTTAAAAACAAAACAGAAAACCCTGCTCTTCTGTTGGGAATCAATTGTCTTCTGCCTCTCATCTTTGAGCCTGGAAACTTGATGCAGACTTAGTTGGTTATTCCTGGAGCATAATTAATGCTAGTTGTAAAACGGCTGCAACCTTGCGGATAAGTAAGCAAATTTTGTTCTTTAAACCAGGGAGAAGCTTTATCTATTTCTATACATTTCCAAGTAATTTTATTAGGTTTGGATTATCAATGTTGAGCACACTTTCTCTCATTACGAGGAAATCAAGTTTGAGATAGAAATGGAAGAGAAACATGAAACGCACCTTTTCTTCATCTCCCCTCGTTCTCATTCTTTTACCATAGACCAAAAATACATGCTGACCAGGGTCATAGCAGCCTGGGGACTGATCAACCAGCATCAACTGACACCAACGGAAAAGGTCCCTGAGATTGAACTCCCAGGGTCCTCCTTTCTGTCCCCATTTCTTCTCAACAGTTACTTCATGATCAACCTAGGAATACAATATTCTTATCAAAAAACATGTCCTCCTGCCGGGCACTACATTAAATGCTGTTAGTATACTGCACATACTTATGTGAACTGAAAACAAATTAATAGGTTTAACTCAGATGTCTCTCTCATCTCAGACCTAATACTCAATACTATACAGAAAGGAGTTGCCTTAACCCTCAAATGAGTGGGTGCTTTGTCATAGAAACTTTATGGAATTCTGTGAGTTATTTTACTTAGCTGATAACTTAGCAATATTCATGTTTAAAAAATGCTGGTTCAAACAAAGCCAGGAAAACAGAAAAATTAGTAAGTAGACACTTACTTGGTTATTGAAAGCTACCATTTTCTTAACAATATTTTTATCAATGGCTGGGAACAAAGTACTAGCAATGAACTCCATGTCAATTACTGTAAGGGGATCCACAAAGACCTGTAGAATGCAAAAGTAACATTAAAAATGGCAACACTCCTCTTTACAAAACACTAGAAATATCTACCATGTTATTAAATTAAATCTTGAATACATCAAATTATAGTAACTAAGTCAAATATATAATTTTCAGTTTGATATAAATTTTTATTGTTGCATTTTTAAAGCTACAAAAATGAACATTTTGGAAATATGGAGCAATGGTTTCATGTTTAAGTGCTATGCTAGTGAACTCAAGAAAGATGAGAGGCACATGTAATTCTATATTTATGTTTCTAAATTTTTCTGAGTAACATTAAGTGCTTTCAATATCTGGGACGGCAAGAATTTCCACTATAAACCTTTTAATATATTTGAAAATTTCCACAGCAAAATATTCTTTTATTTTTTATTTATATATTTATTTTTGGCAGGACTGGGACTTAAACTCATGACCTTGCACTTGCCAGGCAAGCACTTGTGCCACAGAGCTATCTTCTCAGCCCCCAAAATATTCTTTTAAATGGGACTTTTGGGTTATTAGCTCAGTAGTTTAAGCACCTGCATGGACAATCCCAGTCAGGCACAGGGAAAGGCGGTTCAATCCCCAGAACCACCCTCAAGGCAGCCTGAGCCAGCCAAAAAAAAAACCTCAACTTGGGAGCCGGGCAAATAGCTCAGTGGATAAAAGCACCTGCAAGCAGGTACAGGGGTCAGGGATTTGATCTCTGAGACTGCACTGTTATTCCCACCCCCCAGGGCACTGAATGGGCATGGTGGAGCACACCTGAAATCCCAGCTCCTGGGAGGCTGTAAATAGGTGGATCACTAGGAGTCTAATCTAGTAGTGAGACCCTTAACACCCTGTAGATCCTTTCATTAAAAAAAAAAATAAAACTCCATTTCTTTTTAAAAAAATATATATTCTTAAAAAAATTTTTTCTTAGCTAATTCTTAACTACAAAGGACAAAAAAGGAAAGCTAGGGCCAGAAATATACCTCAGTGGCACAGCACCAGCCAGGTAAGTGCAAGGTCTTGAGGTCAATTCCCAGTACCAAAAAAAATAAATTAAAACATAAATAAAAGGAAAGCTGAGCTGGGGAGATACCTGAGCAGTTTAAGCATCTGCTGGCCAGCACAAGAACCTGGTTTGGTCCCCAGTACTGCATGCCGTGCCAGCTCCAGAACCCCAGGCACACTGTGCCAGCCCCCAAAACTGGGAATGGTGGCACACACCTGTAATCCCAGAACTCAGGAGGCTGAAACAGGAAGATCACTACAAGTTTAAACAGACAGACAGATGATTTTAAAAAATAAAAAGCTAGTAAAAGAAAGCTAAAAAAACAGTTCAAGGCATTTCTAAACCTCTGAACTAGCCAGACTGTGAAATACAACCATTAATATAAGCATATGCATACCTCTGCAAATAAAAATAAAAGCTTAAGATATTGTAATGTTAATAGACCAGGGAGTATTTTTGTATTTCATGGTAGTTTTCTTCTTACTTCAAAATACATTACTTTCATTATAAAACTTGCAGTAAATGTGTTAACGGTTCACACAGACATGTAAAGATGAGACTCCTGAGTACAACAGAAGAATCCTGAAGAGGGCAGTGACCTTATTTCCAGATCATAACACAGTACAACTCAAACTTAAGAAGGGACAGTGGGAAATAATCACATTAATATTGATTATATAAGCCCAAGAATAGGACCATTAAGCTGACCCTCTTTGAAGAGCAAACATCTCTAACAGCTATTTGTCAACAGTCTTAGGTCTCTTTCATCTCTATGGGAAGAGCAAATCTTACCTGAGTGAATCTGTTAAGGAAAGACTTGGGCAACCCCTTTCTTCCACCTCCTTGTCTAAAAGGATTCTGACACCCAAAAATCTTTGTCTTTTTGTGCTGTACTTGAAAGCTCATTCCTAACTCAGGTACATAGATTTCTCCTCGGTGGTCAAAACAAGCATTGAGTCCTTCCAATACAGACTGAGAAGCCAGATT
This sequence comes from Myocastor coypus, assembly GCA_004027025.1. NCBI lineage: Eukaryota > Metazoa > Chordata > Mammalia > Rodentia > Myocastoridae > Myocastor > Myocastor coypus. The sequence continues at coordinate 20,315 of PVJA010003198.1, forward strand.
AAGCTATTTAAAAGAAAGAAAGTACATATATCTGTTTCATTATATCTGTTGTACAACTACAGCACAAATCAAAAAAATAAAATGCAGCAAACTGAAAGTGTTATCTTCACAATAGGGAAGCTAAAACATTGGTTGTAATCCACTATTTCTTAAACCAAGTGACAAGGTGATGTGTATTCATTCTATGATCCTCTGTCACATATATAAGAGATTTTAGGTAAAGTAAATGTTCAGATTGAACTAAAGAAGTTAAAATATGTCCTAAAGTTACCTGTATCCATTCCATGCACCTACTGACCTTACTTTTGCAAGTTACATCTTGCCAATACAGATTCCATTTAACATTAATTATAGGTAACAGATAAGACTTGATGTTCTTCATACACTCTCCTAGCTGAACTACTGCACAAAATTTCCAAATAGGTTTCAAAGTCATGGTATAAATAATATAAAGTAGAGTAAACAATTAGCTTTCACCAAGTTTTATGAGCAAGAATAGTTAAAAGGAGTTCTTAAGCAAGAAATTAAAAGCTGAGTGGCAGTCTTGAAATGCTGAGTTTGGCCCAGGAATAAGACATAGGTGGTTTTTTAGGTTAACACAAAAAGCCAATTAGGAACATGTAAATCAAAAAAACCCCACAATATCCAGACTACACTCAATTAGAATTTCAACTGCTATGTTTACATAAGCATTAACGAAACATAAAGCATCAACAAACAACTTTCAGATGAAGACAAATACCAGCATATTAAACCTACAAGAGTTAACAATAAGGGAGCCAAATGCTTTTTCATTTCTTTTTTGTCTAAGGCATTGCTTTAAAAAGCAGGAGCATGTGTAGTTATAAATAGGTTTCTGAATATGTGTCCTGCCAAGTGACCTTCATAATTCTTAAAAGAACCATAGGGAACTTTCAGTAGTGTTTTCTTTATCAGCCATCAGCATGCTCACCCACTAAAAATGCCCTGGAGCTCTGAAAAAGGGGAATGCTCCTCACATACATGATCCCAGCCTGAGCCTGATGCATGGACTTACCTCATCCAATACAACCCAATGGCCTGCCTTCAAAGCTGCCAGCAAAGGGCCATCACGCCAGGCAAACTCTCCTCCCCTGCCACCCTCAACAGGTAGATCTGCACCAAAGAGGTCTGCGATGTCCTTTGACAAGGAATGGGAGAAAGCTAGTATTAGTAAGCTGGATAACAATCGCACCACTCTTTCTTCTTATACCCGAGATAGACTCAAAAGCTTGCAAAACATTGCTTGCTAGGAACCCAAATAAACCTCCAACGTCTTCTCATCAGAAAGCTCCAAGTATCAATTGAAGCAGATGGGCGCATTAACAGTTCTGTGTACTTAGAAATGAATGAGCTTTAAAATAAATCAATATAGAAACAAAACAATAACAATACCCAGACCCTGTTCCTAGATCTCCAATTTGTCAGTTGTTCCATGTTTCCATAAGCTTGCCATTTTATCTCTACCAAGTTTTCTTCAGAAAGAAAATAAATAACTTAGTATTATAATAAATACTGACATGAATATTTCTCTGTCAAAAGAGAAATCAGAATAAAACCGTAAACTAAAAAGAATGCAGGAAGCATTAGCTATTAATGAATCGAGAAGCAGAAATCAGTGAAGGACATGCTGCTCTGGTCTTTCATCACCATATGCAATATTTGGGATACTGATGATACTGTAACTGTTTTTGATTAAGAAACTATGAATACAGGCATTACAACCTGAACCAATACCTGTGTGTTACAACTATACTTACCGTCTGCTCTGACAAGTTAATTCGAACAAGGTTATTCCCTGAAGCCTTTGCTAAGGCTGCTACCAAACTCGTCTTGCCAACACCAGGAGAGCCCTCCAGAAGAATTGGTTTGTTCAATTTGGTAGCTCTTAAGAGTCTTTGGGCATTCATAGCTGTGGTGCCTGCACTAAGTGCATAGTCAGCAATATTACTCCTGTGCAGGACAGGCCCTTAAGGGAAAAAAAAAAAAATCACAGTCATTTATGAAGTTGAATGTATATGAATTCTATGTACATGTCGTCTCTACATTTTAAGAATTCACCCAGGTCAAGGAAGTAATATCTGCAGTGAAAATATTTAGCTAACATTTCAACATTACTTCCCTTTTACAATTTGGAACTTTACAGAAAGAGTCAACAGCATACTATTTTCAACTATACTTAGTACATACTTTCTATATATACACACGTGTGCATGTTTACACAGGTCTAGTTGCAAACACAGAACTCTTTTCATAACTTACACCTAGCATACATGTACTTGTACAATTCATCTTTATAAAGATATTTTTCTAAAAGATAACCATAACTACATGGGTCCAAGGTTTTGAGGACAGTGAGACACTGCAGAATACATTCTCAACTCTTAGAAGTTATGTAGTAGTCTTCTAGATGATAATGTTCTAGAGCTTAATACTTGTGCTACTCAGTTTTTTAGAAAAAGCTTTCACTATACCATTTGAGGACAAGGGACAAGGAAAACTGTTCTCACCCTTATAAGCAAAAGCAAGGACAAGCCAGTCCCAGGACACTGGCATCATGTTCCTACACAGGAGCAAGAATATTATGATGATGGTGTAAGGAAGAGATCTAATGGTAGTTATACCATGAGAGCCCATCATGGATGTGCTAATACAGCACTGTTAGCCAGGTATAGTTATACCTATGATTCCAGCCCTCGGAAGGCTGAAGCATGGAATCACCACAAGTGCAAGGCCAGCATAGGCTACATAGTGAGATCCTGCCCCATCTTAAAAACCAGAAAAAGTGCTATTAAAGAAAAATGACCTCTAAGAGGGAAGGGTCACTGTTACTATGTCAGGTACCCGAATTACCAATGAACCTCAATAATTGCTACTTTACCTGTGTGTATTTCAGGCACTCAGCAATTATTAATGTAGAAAGGGAGGGAGTAGAAAACAGATAACCCTACTATAAAAGCAATAATGTAAAAAATTAAGAGTACCTTAGAAGATATCCATTCTAAATTCCTCATTTAAATATCTGATAAGAGAGTTAGTGACACATGCAAGGCTAGGGATTCAATCCCTGCCACCACAAAAACATTAGAATGTATGCAAGGCAAAACCTAGCTAGGAGACTATATCAAAACTCAAACCAGTTGTCTTCTAACCTAATGTGTTTCCCATTTAATCTATCACTCATCCACTCACTCAAACAACCGGCATTTTCAGAGTACCAGTGACCTCTGGACAACACAGCAGATGCCAGACAGAGGAAATTAAGTGACAGAACATCAGTCCTCAAGAGTTTATCCTGTTTTTCTAAGGACAATGAGGTTCTATGGTTAACATATATTATGGGCTAAGGCCTATGCAAATAACTTGAGAACTTACTGACTTCAGTAGTTTCAGATTTATTAAACCGTTGTGGGTAGAAATTAGTAAGTGTATTTTCACAACATAATACTTCACAAGTTGTCTTTATTCCCCATATTTTTGCTTGCCAGTTATATATTTATACCATACTCTTAACTATGTTATACAAAATCAGATTCTAAATTAGGCAATAGTTCAAAAATAATCATGACTATAGCACAAGAGAAAATTGTTTAAAAATGTATGCTCTATGAGAATAATTTATTTTGAATCATTCTTACCCCGTGGTATAAAAAATGGATGAATTCCCCAAAGGTTATCAATCCCAGTGAATTCTTTGGCCTTGAATCTATCATATATCTTCAATTCATTTTTCTGACTTTCTGTGAGTCGTACTATCTTGGAAATTTTCCTTATTAAAAATTTCAGACATTTTTCTCGAGCCAAAAGGGCCGTACCAAACCCAGAAGAAGTTACTCCTAAAAGAAAAGGAATCACTGTATCAGGGAATAAGCACAACACCAAACTCAAAATTGCTGAGCAGTTCTACATCATGGGAAAAAGATGCCCAGCAAAACTATAGCTAAGTACCCTTCCCAGGGGAAGCCGTCCTATGGGGGACGCCTGACTTGTTGCCCATCCCCAGTTTACACATCATCAGTAATGCATATCGCTCAATGACAAGCCAATCTGAAGAAAGGCTCAATATGGCAATACAGAGCATTTCAGCCTACATTTCTAATCTTAGTGGCTGAAGAACAGAAAATTTTATGAAATTGTATTAATTTAAAACCAGGCAAAGTAAAGGTTTCTGACCATTAACTAAAAATGACCACTCGTGTTAAGAATTGCCTAGTGACTCAAGAGCACATCATGTCCAACTGTCTTTTTACTCATTATCACCACTTTGCATCTATTGTCTGGTCTACCTTTAAAAGCATCACCTCTTTTAAACAAGAGAAAACAAAGGAAAGCTATTCTAAGTTTTGAAATGTTTGAGTGATTCTAGAAAACACCCAGTTTAGTAGCCTATGTTTATTCTTCTTTCCGTTCGACTCTGCCCACCACCACTTCGTCCCTAACAGCTAACATACAACATACCTGAACCTATTCCATCTATGTATACCAGGCATGCAGCATGGACAAAGGACGTCACAGTGGAGATGGTGTCTGGTCTTTTAACAGCAGCTTCCTCGCTCATTATGTTCATGAAATTAACCCAGGACAGGATATCTCTGATACTGACTACACATTTTCGGCCAAACTCCTGGTGGGTCAACCAGTCAGTGAAATCCAGAATCATCTCAGCTATGTCAGCTCCTAAGACACAAGCATATATTTGTTTCTTATATGCTGTGACATTGTCTTCTGGGACATTAAAGAACATGACTTCACTATATAATACCCATGCATGGACAGTAAGTGATCTATGCTCCTTGGTTTGTAAGCTAAATTTTATGAGTACATACTAATATTGTTTGCTAAAGGAGGAGACTCATAATTGCTATATTATCAAGGGACTCCTGAATATCATCCCAACTCTATAAAAATAAAAACAAAAAGGCCATATTCGTAATATCATGCTGAAGTTATTGGAACTGTAGTGGGTTAATTCCAATCTACCATTTCTAGTACAATCCATGGTGAGAATAAAAATCTCAATCTGCCGCTTCCAGTGCAAACTACGGTGAGAATAAAGGCATACTGGTAGTTATGGGGAGTCAAGATGTCCCAAGTCCAGTTATCATAATGGCTAAATGGAACAAAGGCCTCTGCCCATGGCCAAACTAAGGATTTATTAATTTGTAAACAAGGGAGTATCTTGAGGATGAGTGACTGTGAGAATGGCAGGAGATACATGAGTGCTGTGAGCTGGGCTAGGTAGGAGGCCTGAATCACCTCTGCAATAGGCAGAAAGAAGGCTGTGCAGAAAGAGTGATCTACATAATCTGCGTAACTTGACTACAACCTAATGTTTTGTGGTTGGTGTCTCAGCTTTGATATGTACTCTTTTATGGCCTGCAAGTCATAGCCTCTTGTCTTGAGGCTCGATCTCAGCTGACAGCGTGGAGCATGGCTCTCCATCAAGCCCCATTCAGATCACACATGTATACTGAGGAGCTGTTGGGTAAGGAGAAGACAGCTTTACCATGTGCCCAGCTTTAAAGACTATACATCAGCATCTAAGCTGAACTGATTTTCATTGCTTAAAGCCAATTGAAGGAATAAGGAAAAGTCTTAGAAAGCACTTTACATAGCAATACATGGAAATACAGCCAGAATTAGTCAAAATGGAAATAACTGCTCTACTTTGAAACAAGAGTTATCCAGATAGTCCCCGAGAAATATACATTTGGTTAATTTTCAAAAAAACACAAGTAAAACTTCATATTTACAATATATGAAATATTTACAACATAAGTACAGCCTATAGTTTTGTCTATATTTTAAATATACATTTCTTATATTTATGTGCTAATTGAAGATGACTTGATTTACTGTCTTATTTTGGTTGTTTTAAGGCAGGGTCTCACTATGGAATCCAAGGTATTCTTGAACTCACTATGTAGCCTAGGCTAGATTCAAACTCAGAGCAATCCTCCTGCCTCAGCCCTCGAGTACTAGGATCACAGAAGTATGCTAACACACTAGGTCTGCCATCTTTTTATTATACTGTAAAAGCATTTACATTCTGTAGAAACTGTACTTGATTTTTGGTCTTTAAAACTAGTCACATCCAGTTATGATACTCTCACAATGGTGGACAGCAGCAGGGAACTGCAGGTCCCACTTAACTGTAGTGTAAGATCACATGTGTAAATAATCTTGCTAGTCTGCAATCAGTACATTATGTGATTTTAATCCATTTTTTATTTACCTGTTACTGTTGCTACCTGAGATGTCCACCAAAAGACTCATTGTATGCAGGTTTCATTGGTTGCTGATGGGTTTTGGGGATAGTAAATGGATCATGAGGGCTCTATCAAGTGATCAACTGATGAGCTCAAAATTTGATGACTTTATTGGAGCATAGAATCAGAAAGAAGGGTCAAGCTGAAGGGAGTAGTTCACTGGAGTCTGACCTAGGAAACTGCATTTGGGTGTCCCTTATTCCTTTCCCTTGGGCTTTTTTTCCCTTACTCTTAAGTTTTACAACTGTCATGGTATTCTACCTAATCTGAGGCCCACAAGAATGAAATCAGCCAACTATGAAGTGGAGATTCTGGATCCAATGTTCAAAATAACCTTTCCTCCTTAATGCTGACTTGTCAGGTACTTGCTACAGTGATGGAAAGCTAATACATAACTTCACTGTAAACTAGTAAATATTCGTATTATAGTCACTATTAATGGGGACACTATACTTCAGTTTATGCATGCATGCATTTATTATCAATCAACTCTGCAAATTAAGGAGGGTTCACATAATTTATTTCATGACAAATTAAATAATTTGTCTAGTTCTAATTTTTTGCATAGCAAAAACAAACCACCAACAGAGCAAAGGCAGCCCCAAGAATGGTGTGTGTATACACACACACACACACACACACACACACAAATATACACACAGATGTGTGAATGTGTGCATACACACATACGTATATGTCTATTTACATATATATACATACAGCTATTCCATATACATGTGTGTATATACACACACATATATACACATACATGTGAATGTGTGTATATACACATACATACACATATATGTGAATATGTGTGTATACACACATACATACACACATGTATGTGTATCTACATATATATACATACAGCTATTCCTCAAAGAACTAGAATATATAAAGAATTCAAAAGTTTCAAACTCCTCGAATTTAAAGACCCAACCAAAAAATCGGCACCTCAAATAAACAGACATTTCTCAAATGAAAAGTACAAGAAGCAAATATACGAAAAAATGCTCAGGGCTGCGGAGATAGCTCAGTGGAAAAAGTGCTTGCCTGGCAAGTAGAAGGTCCTGAGTTTAATCCCTGATACCACAAAAAAAAAAAAAAAAAAAAAAAAAAAAAAAAAAAAAAAAAAAAAAAAAAAAAAAAAAAAAAAAAAAAAGAAAGAAAAAAAGAGAGAGAGAGAGAGAGAGAACGTGAAAGAAAGAAGCTCAACATCACTGGTCATTTGAGAAATGTAAATTAAAACAGCACTGAGATTCTGTCTCACTAGAGAAAGAATGGCTATTATCAAGAAACCATCCAATTGGTGATTTGGGGGGAAAAGAACTCTTTCTCCATTCCTGGTAGGAACATAAACCACTACAACTACTATGAAAATCAGTATGGAGATTCCTTAAAAAACTAGAACAAGACCCGGCAGGATGGCTCAGTGGTCTAAAGCGCCTGCTTAGGAAAGCTTAGGCGGCTGCAGGGACTGCGGTTCGATCCCCTGAACCACATGCTGCGCCAGCCCTGCCCTCGGGGCAGGCTGAGCCCACCATAAAAATAAATAAACAAACAAAAGTTATGAAACAAGAAAGGAAAAAAAAAAAAAAAACAAAAACAAAAAAAACACTAGAACAAGAAGTTTCATTTGACCCAGCTACTCCTCTACTAGTTATCTTCCCAAAAAAGTTAAAAGCATACCATCTAGCAATAAGCACTCATATTCATAATATGAGCATAATCTGTAACAGCTAAGTCATGTTGGGGTTTTTTTTGGCAGTGCCAGAAATAGAACTTATGACCTTGCAGTTGTCAGGCAGGTTCATATGCCACTGAGCTATCTCCTCAGCCCCCGTAATAACTGAATCTTGGAAACAGTCTATACACCCTTCAAAAGATGAATGGATAAAAGAAAATGTGCTGTTTACATACAATAGAGTAATACTCTAACACAGAAGATACACTTGAGCTATATCTAATTAAATGGATGCCCCTTGAGACCATTCTTTCAAGTGAAATAAATTGGACACGCATGTTTATAAACCAACCGCATTGTTAGCCGGGCATGGTGGCTCACGCCTATAATCCCAGCACTTGGGAGGCTGAGGCAGGAAGATTATGTGAGTTCGAGACCAGCCTGGGTTACAAAAGTGAGCTCAAGGCCCGCCTGAACTGCGTAACAAGACCCTGTCTCAAAAAGACAAAAACAAAAAACAACAACAACAACAACAAAAAAAAAAAAACCGCATTGTTTCTCTTGTACAATAAACCCAAAAGGTAAATAAGGAGCAAAATGGAGAAATAGGAAGAACATGTTCAAATGGGAAGAGGAACAAAGGAGGTTGGAGGGGACAAAAAGGAATAAAATGGAAACAAAGCTTATATAAAAGAGAATACTGAAGAGGAAAGGAATATATTCCCTATGATGAATATAATCAATACATATAATATACATTAATTTTAAAAGTTAAATGTAACAGAATAAAATGGTGCCCATTAACAAATAGTAATTAAAAAAAATGTATTTGATACAGTGTCTCACCACACAGCTCAGATTCAGTGATTCTCCTGTTTTCAGCCTCCCCAGCACTGGGATTACAAGCATACACCATCAAGCTAGACTTGGTGGTCAGCTCAGTGCACCTAGGGCAGGGTTGGCATGGCATTTGGTACTGGGGATCAAACCTCAGGTCCTTGAGCTTGCCTAGGCAGGCGCTTAGACCACTGAACCATCATCTCCACAGTCCAATAATTATAATTTTTATCTGGGATAAACAAAATGTTTCTTAATTTACATATATACAATCAAAGCAATGTCAATGAAGTTAGAGCACTTTATCTAAAAAGTACAAATATCAAAGAATGTTTTAAAAACAAAAGTAGGAAGAATAAGCACAGCTACAAAATGGATTATAAAGCAACAACTTTAAGGCTGTACTAGGAATTGGTTAGAAGACCAGTTAAAACTAAAGGTCCTCATTTTCCTCCAAGCTGCAGCTTTTCTAACTCAGAGCCAAGGTGTATGAAGCTGATTCAAACCTGAGCAGAACTAGAAACTGGCCAGTGTCAGAAGCCACCATGAGAGTCCCAGTATGGGTAGAAACACAGAGACATAACACCACAGAGAAGACTATGGATGAGAAGCAGGGAAGAGGCTAAGACAAGCAGCCTGGACCCAGAGTCAGCTAATCTCAGCTGAGCTATGTGCTGGGTGAAGTGAGGGTATGACACTCTCCTCCAGCATCTTTGGGCTCAGCGCCACATTTCCCGCTCTCAACTCACAGCAGGACTTAGCTAGCCATGGATGGCAGACTTCCTAGAATAGTAGTAAAATACAGGCAGATTCCTTGGAGTTTTTCTGCTGTCTCTGTCTGTGATGAGGATCAGCTCTCCTGTAGAAAATCCTTTTAATTTCAACTCACTGCCTAGGATCTTGCCTTGGAATACGAGTCTCATTTCTGTCTGCACCATCTCCAGTTCATGATGATCAGTCAGCCAATTCCCCTATTGACTTCCAAATCATAGAAAACAAGGTCACTTAGACAAATAAAACCTCCAGAAAGCAAGCAGCAGGAACAAAGTGGTACAGACCGGGTAGGGGTGGTGGGCCAGAGAGATGCAGAGTGTACCCTATCTGGAAGCTGTTCAGGGAACAAAAAGGTCTGAGCACGTTTCTTGTTTCTCAGTTCATATGGATACATGTATGTGTTACACTGAGACTTACTGGTCCATTCCCAGATGGCAACACTACTCAAAGTTATTAAGCCACACATTCCTTTCTTGGCATGCTCCCTCAGTGTCTAATGCTTCTAGAGTAGTGGTGGTGAACCCAGGACACAAGTGTTTTCTTTTAAAACAAAAAGATGTTAACGTATGACTTGTCTTTCTAAACTAATATCTCAGTATTTAGGTTTAATGCAGTGTTGGCACACTGAAATAAGTGGTTTTTGGTTGTAGTTTGGGTGTTCAGTTTTGTTTTTCTCTTTGAGCACTCAGTTATAACAGGTTTGCCACACCTCTCGGGGGAAATGTGCTGCTATGCAGTCTAGAAAGCCTGGTGTCAACAAGATCCCTAAGGACAAGCAGTGGGGACATAGGGAAAGGCTCCTGGGCTCCTACACTTACTGCCCTGTACAGTGCACATTCTGCTGAAACAGGAAGACCAGTGATGACAGAGTAACAGCAGGGAAACAGCATTATACTTGATTCAGCCTGAACACAGACCGTAGAGCACGCTTAGTTTAACAACTACTATCTACACCTCTTCTCCTTTCACTTAGCTCTCACAATAAACACTAATGGGAATAGCATACAACCCAGGAAGTCCATGATTGTGACTGTAGTCCCTGGACTGCCTATCATGGCACCCTCAAGGAACTTCTTAGGCAAATTGCTAAGCCCCACCCCATCCCTATAAAATCAGAAACAACTCATCTAGGGCCCACTAAGCTGTACAAATGCCAACTCCCCATGATTAATATAATCATTAGGTATTATAAGACAAAGGAAAGAATTGCTAAATCTAAGTTATAATAAAAATTTTATTTATTGTTTAAAAGTTTTTACAATAAAAAGAAATTTCAAATAAAATTTAGCAAAAGCAAATAAATCAGATGCTAACAACTAAAAATATGTAGTTTAGTTCTCTAAGTTTTTCTCAAGGTTCTAAAGATTTAAATCAAAAGAAACTTTAATACTTAAAATATGAGCAGGCTAGTATCATACTTTCCTCAGATATTTTTTGCTCCTACTTCTCTGTCTCTTTTATCCTAATATACATTTGCTGCTAAGGGCCTATAATCCACCTCTCACTCCCAATACAGTTCAACTCATTACTACAAACTCACCTTTATGATCTGTTTTGCCTAGTGACACTCTTGGATGAAGATTACGAGTTATTATTTGAACTAAATCTTCATGTCTTGTGCTTTGAGGACACCATATTTCTGTAAACCGATTTCTTAAGGCAGGTGATAGCTGCAAGGAACACAAACTGTAATGTAAACTTAAACCCTGTGAAGAAAACGCTAAAATAAGTCCTTTGAAAGAACATTAACTATGAGTTTAGCAAGCAATAGAAGCCTTTGCTAACTCTCACTAAATACTTGGTGAAGGGCTACCTTATCCTGGATCCTATAGATATATCTAAGGAACCTTCATGTCAGTGCCCTCCCCATTCCTTATGCCTGTGGGATCAAGTGTCAGAATCTTACACAGAGATAAGTCCAAGTCCAAATTTTTTTATGTGGCTCAACTGAATTACAAGCAAGAACATATTTTACCTCTCATATAATAAAGAATTTTTTAGTTCCATATCAGGGCCTCTGCTCTCTTTGATTTCTCTTACCCTTCCTAAAGGTAAGTTAACCTCTGTTGACAAGTGTTTGCAAAGCCATAGTTTGACAACTTGCCTTCTCTTGGCAATCACCGACCTGGTCTCTGATTCTAAAATCAGAAACAGTTTTTACAAAATGTGGGAGCATGTGTTTGTTGCTCCTATTGGCCCTCTGGTATTCAAGCTTCTATGTGCTCTGTTTGTCAGGTATATAAAACAAAGGGTTGCTTCCCTTAGGTTAAAGTTGGAAACCTTGGTCCTAAGAAAGCCTTAAACTAAGCTGTTAAGCAAATTAACAATACACATAATCTTAAAATCAGATTTCTGTGACACTTCCACTTGTTAAGAAGCCAGTTTCTAAGTAGGGCATGTGGGGCATGCCTAGAATACCAGCACTCAGGAGGCTGAGGCAGGACTGTTCCAAGGTCAAGACTAGCCTGGGTGACAAGATAAGTTCAAGGAGAGCATGAACTGCATCATAGGAAGACTTGGTCTCATAAAGGTCACACACACACACACACACACACACACACACACACACACACACACACAAAAAAAAACACTTTTTAATTTTGAGTCAAAAGCCATGATATATATTATTATTCTCTTCAGGACATTTCTTTTTTATTCTATTTTATTTTTCTTAAGCCTCATTTATTTATTTGTGTTATGGCCAGTTTAGTCTGCCCTGAGGGTGGGCTTGCACAGCATGTGGTACCAGAGATAGAGCTGTGATCCCTGCACTTTCCTAAACTTTCCTAGGCAGGAGCTTTAGACTGCTGAGCCATCTCTCTGGCCCTCTTCAGGACACTTCCTAAGGCACGAAAAATACTGAAGAAAACTAGGTCTCAATATCATGGTCACACTTTAGGCAGACACTAAGCTACCAACCACATCTTCAAGATCAACTGATGGCCGGGCGTGGTGGCGCACACCTGTAATCCCAGCACTCGGGAGGCTGAGGCAGGAGGATTGGTGCGAGTTCGAGACCAGCCTGGGCTATAAAAGTGAGCTCAATGCCAGCCTCAACTGCATAACAAGACCCTGTCTCAAAAAAGACAAAAAAAAAAAAAGATCAACTGATGTTACTTTAACAGACTGAGGTCAGCGTGATGCTGGCTTCTCCACTGAAGGGAGCCTAAAAGCCACACAGCTGTTGATTCCTGGATGTACCCAAGAAACTTGGCTAACAGTGACTCACATGACTCTTAGAAGAACAGAATTGGTACCATGCAAAACCACAAGTTTTCTGAGATTTTTTTTTTTGTTGTTAATTTAAATACTACTCATTAAATCACTGATTTTAAGAATACAGACTTCAAAAGTAGAGGTTTAAGATGTTCCCAATTGTCTTGAACCACTGGTGGTATATGTTCGACTGTCCATCAACTTGTACAAGTGGTACAGTCATGCATGGAACAACCACTGATGGTTCAAGTCACCCAGCAGTGAAATAGATAAGTTATAGCCCATGGTGCATGGGTTAAGTTGTAGTTCCAGCCTGTAATCCCAGCACTCAAGAAGCTGAGCCCAGAGGATTGCTGCAAGTTCCAAGCTAGACTGGGCTACAATGTGAGCTCAAAGACATCCTGAACTGCTTATCAAGACCTTGTTTCCAAAATCAATCAATCAATCAATCAATCAATCTGTAGTTTCAACTTTTCTTAACCATAAAGCTAGAATAATAAATTTACACACAGCTCTTGAGAGCTTGTTTGGGCAACCTAAGCAAAGGGCTAGGCAAAAGGAAACAAGATTTTAGGCACATATACAAAGTGAGATGTCAAATAAGGAAATTTATCCATCAGATTTTTTTTTTAATTGTAACTTTTTAAAAATGTATTATCCATTACATTTATGAGTGTCAGTACACTGAGGTAAAGGCTAGAAAGAGTTGGGCCAGTAGCTTATGTCTATAATCTCAGCACTAACGGCCCTGAAGCAAGAAAACTGCCACAAGTCTAGAGTCAGCCAAAACTACAAAATGAAGTCTTATCATAAAAATTTTAAAAAGTATTTTAAAAAAATATGCCTCATAAAGCAATTGTACCTCTTTTTTTCCAAAGTCACCACCAGGGTTCATGGTTGCTAAGATACGAAATTTTTTGCCGGCAGTCAACAACTCTACTTCATTATTCTTGTCCTCCAGGCTGCCTTTTTCAGCTAGTACCAGAGACTTTTCTACTTCAAGCACACTATAAGAAAATTGGGAAAAATTAGAAAATGTTCATATGTTCTATTTTATAGTCTTTGCCATTCTTGAAAAGGTTATCTATTCCACTTTTGCTTTAGTTGATGATTCCCTATCACAAACTTTACACCTTTAATATGATTCACTCCCAATTTCTGTGTGGTGGAATATATGTTTCTTAGTTTTGTTAATTACTATTATTTTAGGGAAGGATCTACAGAGTGTTCAGGGTTTCACTACTAGATTAGACTCATAGTGATCCTCCTATCTACAGCTTCCCAAGACCTGGGATTACAGGAACATACCACCATGCCCAGTCTCAATTCCCATTTCAGCATTCCCTGGGAATGGGGCTGGCACAGCAGGCCTGGGGATTGAACTCCTGGCCTGTGCCTGCATGCAGACGCTTTAATCCACTGAGCTATTTGGCCTGCCCTGGTGGAATATATATTTGATGGAGGGAAAAAGTTCCTTTTTCCACATATGCCCTATTCAGCATTTATCTTAGTAACACATTTATGCCATGCAAAAGATCATGAAATTATTCATAATGACTAAAAAGTAGAAGCAACTAAAAACTATTAGATAATGTGTAGATTTAAACAAAATGTGGGGTTATCTGCCACAAATAGAAACAAAAAAGGAAATGACTAATCATACATGCCGTTACACACATCAATCCCAGAACACTGATACAAAATAAGAACAGATCAATGTGTATGCAAAGCAAGTAAACTATGGTTGCCTGGCAAGGACAGAAACATACATATAATGTGCACAAGGAACCTACTGAATTACAGAAATGTAAAACTAGGATATAATGCTTGCAAAACTCAGTAAATTTACTATCACTGAAACATACTGATACCTTTGGCTGTCCCTTACTTTGTTCTAAATATGTTTTCAAACATAGGAAAATAGAACAATTGAAGATATTTTTTGGCATAAAACAATGCAAAAATAATGCAATTGGGTCTGAGGCCCAAAATTTACACTTATAAATTCACTTTTCCAGAATTTTCACAAATGTCACAATGATTTCTCTATTGTTTTTTCAGTTTTCCTTGTAGATTTATTACTGGTACCACTAACTTTCTTTGGAGCCATGGTTACCATATTTTAGGCAAGTAAATCAAGAGAAAATAAAGCACATAATGAATGCCTTAGCACACTAACACAAGCACTATACTGCATGCTGTCTGGGCACTTAGAATGATGCATTGCCCTTTGTGTCAGCATTGGTGTCTACATTAAGTTGCTATGTGTGACTCAATGTTGGCCAGTATAACATTTTTCAAGTTGGATTTTAGGTTAGACTAAAATCAAGCAAAGTTATGAACACCTAGCAGATTTTTTTTAAGCTTTGCTATTTTAGTAGTACGAAGTTTGAGCTTTCATTCAATTAACAAGGTACCACTATAAACATTTAAAATGGATACATTTTATGATATATAAATTATATCTCAATAAAAAGAAAAACAATTGGAGTTACTATATTAAGACTAGGATTAGTCTGAGATACTGAGATGACCAATAACCATAAGACCTAGAAATATGATGCTAGTTCTTTTCAAATATTAAGAAAATGGGCTGCCAGATAGCTCAGCAGACCAAGTGCCTACTTAGGCAAGCGCAGGGATCAGGGTTTGATCCCTGGTACAGTGTGCTGAGCTGGTCCTGTCCCTGGGCACACTGAGCCACCAGACAATCTG
This sequence comes from Myocastor coypus, assembly GCA_004027025.1. Lineage (NCBI taxonomy): Eukaryota > Metazoa > Chordata > Mammalia > Rodentia > Myocastoridae > Myocastor > Myocastor coypus. The sequence continues at coordinate 35,831 of PVJA010003198.1, forward strand.
GACGTGGTGATGCATGCCTGGAATCCCAGTGCTAGGGAGGCTGAAGACAAGGAGGATCGCTACAAGTCTAAGCTATGTAGTGAAACAAAACACATGAATGAATGAATGAATGAAGAAACGAGCATATGCTGCCTTAAAAAATAATTTTATTTTTATTTATTTATTTTTTTCTTATTTCAGAACTTTTGTTTGTTTATTTATTCATTTTTATGGCCAGCTCAACCTGCCCCTGAGGGCCAGGCTGGCACAGCATGTGGTGCCGGGGATCGAACCATGGTCCCTGCTGCCCCTACAGGCGCTATAGACCACTGAGCCATCCTTCCGGGCCCCCCAAAAAAAATTTTAACTTAGGCTTATTTGTTTTAGTCTTGCCATGTCACAATTCTATCTTTCTGGTTATTAAAATAAAATCTAGGGGCCCAGTGGGATGGCTCAGTGGTCTAAAGCACCTGCTTGGGAAAGCTTGGGCAGCTTCAGGGACCATGGTTCGATCCCCAGTACCACATGCTGCACCAGCCCTGCCCTCAGGGTGTGGGCTGAGCCAGCCATAAAAATGAGTGAATAAGCAAATAAAGGTTATAAAACAAGAAAACATAAATAAATAAAAATAAAAAATTCTTTAAAAAAAATAAAAATAAAATAAAATCTAACAATGAGCTGGGGAGATAGCTCCGAGGTACAAGCGCCTGCCTAACAAGTGCAAGGTTGTGAGTTTGAACCCCGGTTCCGCAAAAAAAAAAAAGGAGTTAACAAGAAAATCTAACAACGAAAACTAGATTTCTTAAAGAGACTCAAGTGCTAAACACAAAAGTTAAGCGTCATCAACTTTCTAAACATTTACTTTTCGGGGCCCAGCAGGATGGCTTAGTGGTCTAAAGCGCCTGCTTAGGAAAGCTTAGGCAGCTGCAGGGATCGTGGTTCTATACCAGCACCACATGCTGCACCAGCCCTGCCCTCAGGGCAGGCTGAGCCGGCCATAAAAATAAACAAACATTTACTTTTCATCCATGAGGGCTGCATAGCTATAAAACCAAGTCAAGAAAAGTATCACACACAGGGCAAGTCTGCCATATGTACCTATTAAGTCTTTCCAGAACAGAGTCATCAGCCAATGAGATCTCATCCAAAAGGAAAAAGCCGTCCTCTTTCATGGCAAGAACCAGGGGCCCATCATGCCACTCAAACAGCCTTGCTGTGTCCATTTCCTCCTACGATTGGCAAAGAGGTGGGGAGAATGAACAAGTAAATGGCTTCAAAAGGCAAATGTACACGTGGTTAGCTGTTACCTATGGGGGTGAAATGGTCACTGGGCAAGAAGACTAGGGGACAAAAACTGAGAACCAGGCCCCATACAAATACCAATAAAAAAGTCTCAAGAAATACCAAATCAACCAAAAAATGTACACAATTCAGCCACTTACTGCACTAATAAATAAACGTCAGCAAACTGATAGCCAATACTTTGAGCTCTTTTCGTAATTAATCTCATGTCAATGTATTTTTTTTTAATTTTTAATTTTTAATTTTTTTTTTCTTGTTTCAGAACCTTTGTTTGTTTATTCACTCATTTTTTTTATGGCCGGCTCAGCCTGCCCTGAGGGCAGGGCTGGTGCAGCATGTGGTGCCGGGGATCAAACCTCGGTCCCTGAAGCCGCCCAAGCTCCCAAGCAGGCGCTTTAGACCACTGAGCCATCCCACCGGGCCCCTCATGTCAATGTATTAAGATATTATACAAGTTTTTCTTTTCTTGATTTTTTTTTTGTGGTGGACTCTGTATATGCATGTATCAATACTTGCTACTAGACAAACCTTGTCACTTGGCTTCTGTCTCACTGGCCGCAGCCCTCCCAGGAAGTCTGATGTCTCCATGTTTAAGTGGCAGTTGACTGAGTATAATTTCTGATTTGCTAAGGCTGCAAATATCTGGCAAATTGTAGTTTTCCCACACCTATTAATACACACAAGATTAGCAAGCAGTGTGTTCCAAATACATATTCACAAACACCTCCAAAGCAAAACGGGTAACCATGGTGAGCAGGTCACTATGGCAATGGACAGTGCTAGCCAATGTAGGATCTTTGTGCCTTAGGCTCATGGTGCCCCTCTGCAAAATACTAATGCACTCCCATATTCTTTACCATATGCTGAACAAACTGCGCCCATCCTTTCCCAGGAGTGGGCAAGAAATCTATCTAATCTTTATAGACTTTCAGGAGAAACTAGTTTCTCTATGGCTCTACACGCATACCTATCAGATCAATCTTATTTAAAAGAGTTAGATAAAAAGAGCCCCCAGTGACAATGACAAAATTCTATAAGGAACATAAGGTAAAGAAAACAACAAATCTTACCACTTTAAGGGAGAAAATGAAAATAAATCATTTAAGTTTCATAGTAAGTCATTCAGAGGTATCTCAAGCAATCATATGGAATCAAACAGATCTCCTGATGGACTTTACCCAGTGTCTCCAACCAGCAGGACGGGTTCACCAAATTCCAATGCTCTTCCCACCAGCACTGCCAATCTTCTCAAGCCTTCAGTCCACACAATATGGCTGAACTTCTCAGGCTCCAATGTAGCTATCTGGGAAGATAATTTACCTATCCAAGGTGAAATAAATATTTAGGTTCCAAATATACAACTGCACACATATTCCCCTGGGATTTTTGATCCACTCACCCAGTAATTTTCGGATATTTTCTTTAGAAAAAAGATACTGAGGACACAATTTTTTCTTGAAATGTTTTTCAAGGACTTCTTGAATTACATCAACCTCTTCTTGTTTCCGGACTCGGCCTGCCAGAAGCATAAAACCTAAAGATTGAAAAAAATGAGAGCCATCAAATATATAGTGGAATACACTGAGAATGTGAATCAACAGCAACTCTCTCATACTGCTAGGCAGGAAATCTCAGAACTACTTTGAAAAACTAGGAGAGACTATTCCAGCTCCAGTAATATGACCTCTATAAACCAAAAACACAAAACTAACGCATGTGCTTCAAAGCATATATAAAGGGATGTTTAAAGTACCTTTATTCCTAACAGTTAAAAAGTGAAATGATCCAAATAATTATGAACAAGAGAATGGATACACAAACTATGATCTCTAACAAAAACAATGAAATCTTCACAAACATAACAATATGGATCAATGTCACATCAGCTTGAGTAAGAAAGTCATACCCAGAAGAATATATACTGTATGACTCATTTAAGATAACTCTTAGCCTCAGACAAAATCAATTAGTTGTGACACAAGTCAGAGTAGTGATTATCTCCACTCATATGAGACAAAAAGAAACTTTCTGAGATTTAGAAATACTCTAAATCTCAGTGAAGGTGATGATCTGTATAATTTTTTTTTTTTTTTGGTCTTTTTGAGACAGGGTCTCGCTATGCAGTTGAGGCTAGTCCTGAGTTCACTTCTGTAGCCCAGGCTGGTCTCAAACTCGCACCAATCCTCCTGCCTCAGCCTCCCAAGTGCTGGGATTACAGGCGTGCGCCACCACGCCCGGCTCATTTATCTTTTTAAAACACCCCAGTAATCATTCATCCAGTTTTTCAAATCAGAAGATTCCAAAATGTGTTTTATGCTATTAATGGAGAATAACATAAATTATTCCCATGAATTAAACCAAAATGACCAAAGCAGAAAATGGACTATCTGTGAGAATATATTACAGATTAATGACCCACCAAGACCTATGAAGGCACCAACAACTACCTGTCTGAGCTCCCAAAGGGCTATAGCCACAGTGAGATACCTACACGTCAACACCTAAATCAAAGAATAAAAGCTTAGTCACTACAGCCACCTGCAAGAATCAAATCCCTTACTGAAGTAGTGAAGCACTGAGGGAGACAGGGTGCATCTGAAATACCTGGGAAGATGTGTCTATCAGCGACATTTGGCTAAGAGTTGTTTTAACAAACAGTATGGTATGTAACACGTCATACTTTGAAAACATACCATCATTGGCTAAATGCTGCAGCCAGTCATACTCTGTCTCAGTCTGTTCTGCCAACCTGTACCGTTCAGCCCATCGGAAGAGATCACGCAGAGTGATGAATCCCTGCTTTCCAGCAAACACTGAAGAACTTCTGCGGTATGACTATTGATGAATCACACCAAATGAGAAAGGGCACTACTTATGCTTAACAGTAGCCATGTAGTAAAACATAAAATTTCTAACAAATAAGTACCCAATACAATTTCACTCTTTTAATAAAATTTTGCAAACACGCAGAAATACTATAATCATGTGAAGAAAAAAATACTATATTCATGTGAATAAAAATATTCATACATAAATATGAACAGAATTTCAACTCATATATACAATATAGAAAAGACAATAACATATGCCATCAAAGATTCAAGATTAGTTCCTCCATATGGGACCACAAAGCTAACAGAATTAATCCTTTTATCTTCTGGAAATTAATAATGTATATACTTGTTCACAAAGAACACTTTACAACTTAGGTCTCATGGGAAAAAAAAAAAAAAAATCAAAGGAGGTGGGTACTATGGTATAGAACTGCTAATCCAGATGCTTGGAAGATCAAATTTTTTAAAAAGACATAGATTTAAGGTTGACAAGGAGAACCAAAAGAAAGATATTCTCTCTTGTGGTCACTCAAATTACATATGTATGGAAATAACATTTTATTCTAAGCAAAATATTCCAAAATGCATAGAGAATTGTCATCATATATATATAAATATCAAAAATCGCCACCAACGAAGTAAAAGAAAGAAACAAAAACTGGGCAGTATAGAATGTATTTTAATATAAGACCCTAGGCCAGGCAGGTGCTGTGGCAAACAGAATCTCAGTTCTCAGGAGGCCAGCCTCCTGAGGAGGAAGAATGCCATGGGGTCTGAGGCCAGCCTGGGATACACTGTAAGTTCAAAGTCAGCCTGAACTACATACGTAGTGAGACCCTGTTTCAAAAATTAAACAGCCAAGAATGGTGGCACATGCCTGTAGTTTTAGCATTTGGGAGGCTGCAACAGGAGGAAGGCCATGAGTTCAAGGCCAGCCTATAATATGTAGGGAGAGTCTATCTTCAAATACATACATACATACATACATAGTTATTCTATAAAAATAAATGAATTGGAGTAATTTTTACCAAAACAAGCTATAAAATCTACATCACCAAATCCAATCAACACATTATATCTGAAACAAAGAATAGTAATGCAGATACAAAATACCTGAAGGTCCAGCATGACTTTAACCAATGTGGTGCAATAGGAGGGTGGCAAGCTACACCGCTTATGTAAAATTGTTTCCAGTTCAGGACTAGGCAGTTCATCAAAGTGCAATTCCACAAACCTATTCCTGAAGGCTCTAGAAAGCACCTAGGCAATGCACAGAAGAATACAGTGATGACTGACTTGATTAATTCTTAAATTAGAGCTCTTGCTGTTCAACACAAACCAAAAATCTTAATAGAGATAAAAATGTCTCATTTCTGAAAAAAAAAAAAAAAATTGTTTGATATGGTAATGAACAGAAGAGGAAACTGGAATATATACCTTTCTGCCTCCATAAAGCCCAGGGGGATTCTGGGTAGCAAAAAGCATGAACCGAGGGTGAGCTTTAACAACTTCTTGTGTTTCAGTTATGAGCAATTCACGGTTATCATCTAACAGTCTGTTCAGGGCCTCTAAGACATCAGTAGGTGCCAAATTTAATTCGTCTAAGATAATCCAGTAGCCTTTTCTCATAGCATCAATAAGAACACCTAGGAAGAACAGAACACTGAGCATTAGTGTATAAATTACTTCAATGTTTTAAAATGTATACACAAGTCAGAAAATCCTAGAACATTAAATTTCTTTTAAAAAATAGTGATAGAAAAAATAGCATTAGAAATAATACAGAATTTCACTAAACAAGGTAATAGGAATGCTAGCTTCAAACTAGTTGTTCAGATTGGCAGACATAAAAGTGCAAAATTTAAATAAAAAACAAAACAAAGCAGTAGCCAAAAAGGTGTAAGAAATTCAAAAGAAGAAAAAAATTATAAGAAAAACAAAAAAATTTAAATTTCAAAGCAAATTAATCTGCTCCAACAACCTGAGACACTACAAAATGACAAAGCACAATTATCAATTAAAAGTGTCTTTTTACCCACACAGCAAGATCCAGGGCTTTTCCTCTACAATCTACTTTCATTAAATCATCAAATGCTATAGTCTAGTTGTAATCTCCTTAAAGTCTCATTTCATTCTTTGAATCTCTAAGAAATGAAGCAATAGCTCAAGTGCTTTCTTCAGAAACTAGCCATATTTCTATATACAACGATGGCAAGATTAGTGGGATTCAAAGGAAACGGGGCCCTCAGAACTATCACCAGAGGCAAAAGTCAGTGAGCCCCATTTAAAAAGAATGAAAACTATTATTTAGGGAATTAGATCTAAAAGCAAACACTACCTTCTTTAAAGACAAGCTTCCCTGAAGAGTCAGATGTGTAACAGCCAATGTACTCCTGAATATCCGTGTGTTCGTGATTGTTTATACGCACGCAATTGTTGCCAGTAGCTGCGGCCAGCCACTGGATCAGGCTTGTTTTACCAACTGATGTCTCTCCTTGAATCAGCACTGGATAGGTTCTGAAAGATATTGTCAGACAATAAAGTAATTGGGAAGAAAGAAATGGGGTCTGGAGTGGAGCAAGGGAAGATAAAGAAAAGATTCATATGAGCAATGCTAACTAGGATAGAATAGTCTGGGAGGATGAGACAGGAGGATTGTAAATTCAAACAACTTTACCAGAAAGTGCCTTAAAAAAAAAAAAAAAAAAAGAGCCAACTATATATAGTTCAGTACAAAGACCCTGAATCCTATCCCCAATATCATACCAAGGAAAACAAAGAATAATAGATGCTCATTTACATCATTTAATATAATCTGAGTTTTTTGATTTGTGGCTTAGGAGAACAGTACAGGGTCTCATTGTAACGTAGGCTGGCTTTACCTTAAAAAAAAAAAAAAAGGCTGGCTTTGAACTTGCAATCCTCCTGCTCTAGCCTATGTACCTAGAACCACAGATATGTTTCACTAGCTGAAATGATCACTAGTTATTATGCAAAAATTGCTCCTCAGTAAATACTGAGAAATGAGGATGAAGCAGTTCCTGGAGAGGGTGAGAGAGGGGCCTAAGGCAGGAGGATTAGATTGCAAGACCATGTTTAACAACAACAACAAAAAAGGGACAAAACCATGTATGGTGACCCCAGTCTATAACTCCAGCTACCAAGGAAGCCAAGAAAGAGAATCTGATGTTCAAATTTTAAGTAGGCAATTTATCTTTAATTTCTTTTTAAATGCTAAGAATAAAAAGAGCTGGTAGCTTAGCATGTTCGAGGCCAGGTGATAAACCTATGGCACACATGCCATAGTGGACTATTTCTATCATCAAAAGATTCACCATCACTGCTCTATTCAATCTGCAGTATAATAAGTCCCCAACTTTGAAATACTTTATTTGCAAACTTTCACAGGTGTATCATATAAGACTCACTTTGTCAGCTTTCAAATGAATCTGATTTATGAGCAATTCTCTTGAACAGAATGAAATGGAGACAGAGACAGAGACAGAGACAGGGACAGAGGGGAGGGGAAGGGAGAGATTTCAACTTTCCTCCTACTTGTTAAAAGAAAAAGTAGAATTGGCTATCATTTAACAGTGAGAGCTAATTACTCATCAACAGATACCAAAAACAGAACTTTAAAGAAAGCCAAAATAGTCTAAACATCTACTCTTCCCCTGAAATGTACAACTAAACACAGTGCTTTGCACTGGCAGGGGAATATAGTACAGTACTGATTTTAGAAATTAGTAATTTATTGCTCCTCAGTCTTTTGGCTAAGATAAATGTAGAAAATAGTCAACTTGTCAAGCAGCAATGAAGCTTTTTCAAAGTTACAGAAGATACATTAGAAGATCAACACATATGCTTATAAAAATGTCATGACAGCAAGAAAATAGGCTTACACACCCTGCGGAAACCACTCGGACTATATCTCTCAGGTTTAGCTTGACAGAAGGTGTTAGAACGTATGTCTCATCAATTGTAGGCTCCTTATCTCCCACTGAAATCCAGTAGCCTTCCACCTGGATAAGCCGACCTCCTCTTGGCTCTGGGATAGGCTAAAAGACAGGAAATGGTTGAGGAATGACCAGTAGTCTCACAACCAACGTGGTTTTCCTCCAGAGAGGGAAGTAAAGGAAGAACAATTATTACCAAGAATGATACCTTATCTGAGTGTCCCTAACTTCAAAAAAAACATCAAAATATGAACACAAAATTGCTATAAGAAATGAAAATAAAATGTCACACACTGGTTTTAAAACTGGGGCAGAAAGCCGGCCAAATAGCCCAGTGGATGAAAGCACCTGCAAACAGGCACAGGGGCCAGGGGTTCCATCCCTAGGCCAGGACTGCTCTGCTGGTCTCATCCTGGGGGTATGGCAAGACACAATTGAGATTAGGCATTGTGGTGTGCACCTTTAATCCCAGCTCTTAGGAGGCTGTAAACAGGTGGATCACTATGAGTCCAGTCTATTAGTGAAATCCTGAACACCCTGTAGACCCTTCCCTAAAATACAAAATAAAAAATAAAAATAAATAAATAAAATTGGGGCAGGGGCTGGCGGGATGGCTCAGTGGTCTAAAGTGCCTGCTTAGGAAAGCTTAGGCGGTGGCAGAGACCACGGTTTGATCCCCGGCACTACATGCTGTGCCAGCCCCGCCCCCAGGGCAGGTTGAGCCAGCCATAATAAAAAATAAATACATAAATAAAGTTTACACATTAAAAAACTAATAATAAAACCAAAATAAAATAAAATAAAATAAAATTGGGGCAGAAACAGGTAATTATGGAGTGGAATTTAAAAACCAGCCTACCTGCTAAACTGTACATACCTATAATCCTAGCACTGGAAGTACTACTGTGAGTTTGTGGCCAGTCTGGGTTACATAGCATAGTGAATTCAAAGCCACCCTGAACTGATAGGTTCTGGCCCTGAAATTGCTAAAAATTATGGTGGTCATCTAATATGGCCAATGTCCTTAAAACAAAAGACAACCTCCCCCTTCTTCTACAGCTCAACCCAGGACATAATTTGCCTTCCTTCACCCTTTCTGCCACTTCAGGAAAGACCCCCAATCAGCTCTCTCAGATATATCTAAACATCCCCTTTAAACATCATCCCTGGAAAAAAAGGTCATAAAAGCCTCAGCCTCCTCTAATTGAGAGAAAAAAGTCCTCACCCAGGGGCTGGCGAGATAGCTCAGCCTGCTTAAACAAGCTTAGCTTAAGTAACCACAGGGACCATGGTTCAATCCCCAGCACCATATGCTGTGCCAGCTCCACCCCCAGGGCAGGCTGAGCCAGGCCAGCCATAACATACATACATACATACATACATACATACATACAGATTAAAAAAAAAATTCCTCATCCCTCCCCACATTCTCTCCCGTGTCCTCAAAGAAAGCCCCTTTCTCCTTTTCCTTCTGCTTGTTTCTCTGCTACACTGTTCACCTGAAAAACACCTGTCAGAACTACATCGCAAGACCTCTTAAAAACTCTTTATATTAAACAAGTCAAAAATCAAAAAGAACACACCTGTTTTAGCAGACTTTTGACGTTGCCAGAGATGATGTGTTGACAAATGAGCCTCTGAACGACCGGGTATGATGCCCTGTCAAGCTGGGTCAAGAAACCCAAACAGAAGCCCTAGACAGTAAACATAAACATTTGTAAGACAAAGTGTCTCTCTGTAGGTAATAAATAGTCCAACTCATTTCAGGAAGGAAATGCAAGCTTTAGACAGCTTGGTGGCAAATGCCTATAATCCCAGCACTTGGGAGGCTGAACACAGGCAGATCACTACAAATCCAATCTACATAGTGAAACTTTGCAGACCCTGTACTAAATACTAAAAAAATAAATAAATAAATAAATAATTTTTAAAAAGCAGGCCAGGGTAATAGCTCAGTAGAATAATCATTTGCCTGGCAAGTGCAGGGTCCTGAGTTCAATCGCCGGTACCACAAAATTAATAATAATAATAATAATAGTAATAAATAGGGGCCAGAGAGATAGCTTCATGGCACAAGCGTGTGCCTGCCTGCCAAGTAGAAGGTCCTGAGTTTGAACCTCGGTGCCGCAAAAAAATAAAAAAATTAAATAAATAAAATAATAATAATAATAAAGCAGATTTGGGGTGGTACTACTTCCCAGAACAATGTATTATTGAATATTAAGGTGATTCGAGAGGAAGGTGGGACATCTGACTTCAGAAATGAAGTGTGCTGGGTTAATCTGATTAAAATACAGACAAAGTCTGGGGGCTGGGGAGATAGCTCCGTGGCACAAGTGCCTGCCTGGCAAGTGCAAGGTTGTGAGTTTGAACCCCAGTCCCACAAAAAAAAAAAAAAGAAAAGAAAAAAAAATCTAGTAACTATCCCCCTTCCTTCCTTCGCGTGGTGGCCAATCTGTCCAGCTCCTAAATCAAATATACTTTGGATAGACCCTGTGTTAAAGTTTCTATGTAGTTGTCCCTGAAAAGCCTCGTGCAGTCATGGGGAGGCTTCTGGAGTTTGTAACTCATTATTGTGGGTATGGATACTACACTTGCTCTGAGGCAGGTAATTTGCATTACAATTTAAGCAGAGAAGAGAGGCTGTCTAGCTGCCTGAGCTGCTGCCCTTCCCTTTGCTCTCTCTGCTGCTTGCCTCAGTGAACAGTTGCCCTCTCTATGCCTTGGAGCCAGCTGAGTATGGACTGAAACCTCCAGTGACTGTGAGCTAAATAAACCTTTCCTTCCCTAATTTTGAGTGCCAGGTGTTTGTCCCAGCAATGAAAGAAGAGTAACTGAGATACCCTGGGACCAGGTGTTTAGCTAGGTAGTGTAGCACCTGCCTGGCAAGAGAGCTGTCATAAATTCCATTCTTGGTACCAAAAAAAAGAGAAAGACAGACCTCATAGAGTGAGCGCTGGATGTTGCTGCATGGATTGGAAGCTGCAAATCTCAAGGCCCTGCAGAGAGTCCGAAGGCTATAGTGAGGTCTGTGGCCAGTCCCATCTACCAGTTTGGTTCCACATTCTTTCCGTAAAGCTGTGTAGAAGCTACAGACAGTAAAGTTTAGGCAACTTTGTTAATTCTGGTATTATCACTTCCACTTCTCTATAAAAGACCCAAAGGCCATTATATCGGTCAGGCTTTATACATAATCCTTTATACATAATCAAACCTCTGTTTTTATTTCTCAATTTTTGGCAACGCTGGGGATTAGAACCAAACCCTTGCACATACAAGGTGTGGACTGTACCATATCCTTCAAAAAAGGTTTGATTCTTCTAATCACACACATACCAGCTGAGTAACTATGAAGTTTTTGTCTTTTAAAGAAAGGAGAATAAAAGGCTCTTAGCAAGGGTATACTAAGCTAAGCCAATTTGTTTCACAGGTAGCTCTAATTTCCGCAAATTAGAGCTAGCTGTGAAACAAATCTACAGTGGGGATATGAAATCACAAAAAACAGTGCTCTCAAAGGTCATAGGTACAGGTATACTTAGTAATGACAAAAAGAAGAGTAAGGAGACATGATGAACACCAGAACACACTAATCATTGTCATATGTCACAGGTCCAGGTGGTATGACAAGATCCAGAAAGTTTCATATTAAAACATGGATTTCACACATTTCAAAATCTTATAAAATTCATGAACTGTAAGATAAAACGTCACCAAGTATATGTACAACACATATCCAAGTTCCTACCATCAATGAGATTTCTCTTGCCTCTTTGCAATCCAGAAAGGTAATTTTTCTTTGAATAAATGTCTCCATTTAATAGTTATTTTCACCTCTAGCATTATGGCTCCACGTGAAGAACCAAATTTTGCCTTTACTTACGTTATGTCCCTAGCACTGAAGCACTCAATAAATTCTTGTTTAAAAAAAAAAAAGGGACAGGCAGATGATGTGGCAATCTAAGCACGTGCCTAGCAAGCACAAGGACCCAGATTTGATCACAGGTACTGAATGCCATGCTGGCTCCATGCCAAGCCAGCCACCAAAACTAGGAATGGTGGCACATGCCTTTAATTCCAATGCTGGGGAGCTGAGGCAGGAGGATCACTATGGTCCAACCCTGAACCATATAAATAATTTTTAGAAAGTAAAATATTAGTATCATCCCATTTCTATTTTTTTTAGCAATCAATACATTTTATTTTATGTTATAATGATAATTTTCCCAATCCTTTTATTTTATTTTTCCCATTTCTATTCTTTTACATGTTGTATTTCTTTTTCAAGTGCTCCGTCCAGAAAGACACTATTCGGTTCCCCAGCAAGTACTACAATCATTTGATATAAAGGCTCTATTAATTCCCAATTCAATCAGTTTTCTTGACCCTCCATGTTCTCATTTCTAGTATGCAGACTATGAGTAGTAACCAGGGCAGGGCTGAACCGCACAGAGGACTGAACTCTGAGCCTTTGCACTGAGCTACATCCCTAGTGCTATTTTTACAAATTTTGATACAGGTCTTGCTAAGTCAAAGAACTGCCCAGGGTAGGCTTGACCTCAAAATCCTCCCACCTCGACCCTCTAGAGTGCTGCAATGACACATATGTTCCACCATGCCCAGCTACTCGCCATTTATATTTCATCTAGGAATTTAAATTATAAGCTTTCAACCAGAAGTAATTGGGAAAACGTTGTCTAATCACATATTCTCCCAGGTGGTAGCTCTTTGCTCTTCACTGTACTTTCCTTAGAAAACTCTGAGGAAGTTGACGGAAGATTCCAAGCTTAAAACTAATCTAAATAATAACCCTTCCATCAGTCTTTTCCAGGTAAAAGACAAAAGGAAAACAAATGAGTATCTACTTGGAATATACTGTTACGTTCTGAGACAAAGTACATGAAAATAAGGAAATGAGAACCTACTTTATGACTCCTTGCACTGTAGTCTTATTTAGACTCAATCCTTTCAGATAGTCCACAATAAGAATCTGTAGGTCTTCTTTACTTTCTAATTCTTCTATGTAAAGTTCTGTGAACCTGTAAGATAATTACTGCATGGTAACTAATTTTTTAGGAAATACAGTCAAACTGACAAAATGAAAAATAGGAAACAAAAGTCATACAAGCTAATTTTCATCACTAGTAAAATAAAGTTAAGTCTTTTAACTTGAGATACAAAATGATCACAATGAAACAGAAGGTTATGTAGTCAGGCCAAGTGGTGCACTCCTGTACTTCCCAGCACTTGGGAGACTGAGGCAGGAGGACCGTTCAGAGTTTGAGACAACTCTAGGCTATAAAGTGAGCTCAAGGTCAGCCTGAGCTGCACAGTGAGACCCTGTCTCAAAAAGACATAGAAAAATAAAAGAAATAGACGGTACTATAATTGGTTAACTAAACATACACCACTAATACTTTTACCTATAATTCTTTCACGAGGAAAGCTACAAAACTAAGATATATTATCTTTGAGGTCTTTTCATCCTAACAAAAAATTATATGCACCAGAAATAATAAAACTTTACTGTAGTTTCTAAAATTTCCCTATGATAGGGCTGGGGAGATGGTTCAGTAGAATACATACCTGCCTGGCAAGCTCCAGGCACTGCAAAAATAAATTAAAATTTCCCTATGAGGATTTTTATTACTTTTTTTAATGGAGAGGGCATCTATCAGACTTTGACACTATTGTTTTTTTTGTTTTAAGCTGGCCTTATGCTCACTTTAGCCCCCAGGCTGGTCTCAAACTCACTGAGATCCTCCTGTTTCTACTTCCCAAGTTTTGGGATTACATGCATACAGCACTATGCCCAGTTCTGGGGTCACACAGTAGGTACCCCATCCAGGCAGAGACTGCACAGCATGCACGGCCAGGGATCAAATGCAGATCCTTGTGCTTGCCATGTAGATGATTATGCGTCTGAGTTAACTTCCTGGCTCCTAACACTATTTTAAAACTTGAATAAAATGCTGGGTGCCAGGTGTGGTGGTACACACACACTGAGTCAGGAGATCACTGCAAGATCAAGGCCAGCCTGGTCTATGTAGTCCAGGCCAGCATGAACTGCATAGTCACACCCTGTCTCGGAAAAAGAAACCTTGAATAAAATAGGATTTTCAGCAATAAATCTGGCTATATACCCTTTCCCCCACCCAAAAAAAAAAAAAATCACAAAAAACTAAGTAGTCTGTTCACATTAGTGTTTAATAATAAAAGCCTTTCTAAAAAGCCTTTTATAGATCATTGGCCTGGTTCAGAGAAGACTGTCTCACCACATACACTTCTGTTGTTAGGTGCACACTATTTCATAAATTTCTTCCAATTGCCAAGAGGCAGGCTATTTGAAGATGTTCTTTTGGTTTGTGTTTATTTCTTTGTGGTACTGGGGACTAAACCTAAGGTCTTGTGCTTACTAGCAAAGCACTATGCCATCACTGAGCTAAAAACACCGCCCCCCTTTTTTGAGACGGGTTGACAAAAGTTACCCAGCTGGATTCAAAGTTGAAATTCTCATAACTCAGCCTCCTAAAAGCTGAGATTATAAAATGACACTATTGTGCTCACTTAAAAGATTACTGCAAACAATACTCATTAGTCATTAAGTATCACACTAACCATCAAAAGTATTTTCCACTGTTCTGGACTTCTATCAGTCCTATACCAAACAGAATCTACCTACAATCTATATAAAGTAGAATAACACATAAGAACTTAAAATTCCTTTATAGGAAATCAAAAATATAAAGATCAAGAAGTTCTGAAGTATGATTATACTAACATTACCAGTGAATAATGAAAGGTAACTTTAAAAACATTACCTATTTCTTATTCCAGGTGGAAGATTTCTTTTGCCCACATCAGTAGCTGGATTCATACAGGCAAATAAACGAAAGTCAGGATGACGAACCAGTGGCTCTAGAAAAAGAAAACTAGAAATTCTCAGCAAGTTGAAATCATTTTAATGACCAGCTGCCAGACCCCAAGGAAAGACCATCTAACACAAGGCCACACAATACTATCTTATCTTAGGTCAGGCAGATGGATGCTGCAACATCTTTCCTTTTTCTGAAACCCCACTGAAATCACTTTTCAGACTCATATGCACAACTTAACCACATTGTCATTTTTATGGTATGTTTGTTTAGTTTTTTTGACCCATAACTGTCAGTGTGTAAATTATCCACAACTCAAAATGCCTTGACAAATTATCCTATTTTTCTTTACATTCTCAATGCTACTAAACACTACGTAAATATTCTAATTAAAAGAATCCCATTCTTGCCAGACACAGTGACACACTCTTTTAATCCCTGAACTCTGGGGAGCTGAGAAAGGAACCCACAAGTGCAAGACCTGCCACCTAAGCACAGTGAGCAGACCTGCTTTCAAAACAAAAAATTAACAATGGGCTAAGAACGTATGTCAGTGCAAAGGTTCTGGGATCAATCCCCACCCACCCCCAGCACTAAAACAAAAACAAAGCTGAGTGTTATAGTTCATGCCTGTAATCCCAGCACTCAGGGAGCTGAGGCAGGAGTTCAAAGACAACCTAGGCTACAAAGTAAATTCAAGGACAGCCTGAACTACATAATGAAACCCCTTTCTCAAAAAAGACATAAGTAAATAAAACAACAAAGAAAGCAAACTGGTCAGGCAATGGCCATGACTTGTCCCGATGGCTGACACTAACAATAGTTCTACAAAGCACTGTACATGGTTCCGAAGTTAATCCTGAGGGGATTTGACCTTGGAAGATACAAAAGATGAATGTTATGTTATACAGGTCTTGCTTTAATGTGCCCTTGATCACCCAATGGAAAAGCTTAATTACAAAGCATAAAATGCAGAGCTAGATTAATATGATGAGCTGTAAGAGGCTTAAAATCAACAGCCTCCCGCTCCAACATTGCCAGTTTCACCGGTAACCCAATGCCATTATGGAACACTGGACTATGTATACTACTTCCTCTCAGTTCAAAGAAAAGAAATATTTTCTTTTTTTCTCTCCTTAGCAATATCAATTAGAAAATTTATCATGTCTACACCCTGTGCTCTGTATAACTACTATGAGCACAACAATATGCAATGTGTCAATTATTGCAGATGTACTAATGTGTTTTGAAACGATCACACTGTTATTTGTTAAAAGTAATAAATGCATTTGGAAGTTAAAAAAATTACGGTTTATTGAAAGCATTAACATTTATTTGACCAATCTTACATACATCTATTAATCTAAACAGATTT
The DNA here is from genome assembly GCA_004027025.1 of Myocastor coypus. Classification (NCBI taxonomy): domain Eukaryota; kingdom Metazoa; phylum Chordata; class Mammalia; order Rodentia; family Myocastoridae; genus Myocastor; species Myocastor coypus. The sequence goes on from PVJA010003198.1 coordinate 52,149, forward strand.
GTTGATGAAAATATGTAATATAACCACTGTCAAATTTTTGTTCTTGCTCTGAAATTCTATACTATATGTACTCTTGCTTGTTACTGTTTTTGTTTCTGCTATTTTTACTCTTTAAAATTTAAAAAAAAAAAAAAACTAAGGTCTAAGAAGTTAATCTTTGGGGTCTGGTGAGATGGCTCAGTGGTCTAAAGCGCCTGCTTGGAATAGCTTGGGCGGCTTCAGGGACTGCGGTTCGATCCCCGGCACCACATGCTGCGCCAGCCCTGCCCTCGGGGAGGGCTGAGCTGGCCATAAAAATGAGTGAATAAACAAATAAAGATTCTGAAACAAGAAAAAATAAATAAATAAATAAAGTAAAATAAATAGATAGATAGATAAATAAATAAATAAATAGAAGTTAATCTTTGATCTAAGTGACCAAAGACTGGCTCCAAATCAAACCAAATGTTACCTGTGTCTCCTCGATCAAGCAATACCAAGGATCCAGAGGATCCTTCAAGTAAGCCACTCAGGCATTCTAATGTTTCAGGAGCAGCCAGATTAATCTCATCCAACAAAATCCACTCTCCTTTCTTTACAGCCTGAGCCAAGGTACCCTAGAAAAATGAAGTAAAAAAATGAGAATACATTCCAAACAAAGTGACATTTACTTAGAATGTGATACACAAGATTCAAATGAAGGACAAATTTCTCCCATTTGATGAACACATACTAAGGTGTACAGATGGCAGACACCTGTGTGAGCCTAGCAGGTGGGGTGAGGGTGTGGCTGTGGGGAATCCACCCTGCACTCATGTGAGAGGTCGCTCCAAATCTAGAGGTGCTAACAGAACACCAGGGCTGTCCCATATGTGCCTCTCCAGCCATTTCCACACTGGTGATGAAGGCTGCTTGACGTGTGCTCGAGATGGTAACAGAGAAGAGCAGAGCCTCTGTCCATAGCCTCTTCCTCCCCTTCTTCCTCTCTGTTTCTCCAAGCTGTCCCTTGCTGTCACCAGGAGCCTGTAGGGGCTTTCCCTCCCTTCACTACCTCCTCTGCATGATGCTTCTCCATGTTGGCATTGCTTGTTTTTCAAATCCCAAGGAAAACCAAACCAGGCTTTTTATTTTGTTTTAAACAGGCCAAAAGTCTATTTCAGAAGAGTTTATATCATCACAATTTTTTTTGGAGGGGGATGGTGAGGCTGCATTCAAAAGCAAGCCCAATTCTAGTCACAACGCTGGATTCACTACCTCTCCCCAAGACACAGGAAATGAAAGAAATCTTAAATGCTGCTATGTTTTACAAGCTGTACCCCTCTTCACTTGGGGGAAAGTCTGTCTCTGGGCCCTCACAGGGAACTGGGGGATGTCGTCAAATGCAAGTACTTGCAGTGGATCCCAAGTCAGAGTCTCCTTCTAGAACTGTGCCTGTCATCAAAGACCTAGAAACCTCGAACTGAGTTTGAGGCTCTGTACACCCCCTGTGAAAAGCAGTCCTGGACAGCAGGCATGTGCAGGGCTCAAGATAAATGCCTGAAAAGATGTCCACTGTCTTAAAGACACTAGGTTGTCACATTTCCATCCAGGTATACAGGATCATCCTGAACGAGTCTGTGAGTGGGCAAGAGATGGATAAGGGGTCATAAGCTTGTGTACTTGGGGATGGCAGAGGGCTCCGGATGTCTAGGAAGAAGCTGCCATGACCTGGTATAATATGGCAACTCTTCCTGTCCCACAGCATTATGGCCTCCTTGCTGGTCTCCAAAGAGTACTCTAGCCCCAAGCCTGTCTTTTCTAGGGTGAGCTGTTCAGAGCCAGTGCCAGCTTCCCTAAAGTAAAGACTGCCCAAGCACTGCTTAGAAGGAAGCCCTGCAGGAGGCATCCTTGCTGTGAGTCACCTGGGAAGCAGTGCCCTGAGGAGGGTGATGGTCATGAGTATCTATACCAGCAGGTGCTCATTCTATTGCCTTTGATAGGCAGTAAGCATGGGAAAACGATTTAAGTACATAATGGAGAATTATAAATATGTTTCTATATACATTTGTTGAAGGTGAACTGAATTATTTAAGGACCCATTTACATGTCCTTTTATGGAGCAAGTAGTTTAATAAAGTCCCTGTTTATGGGGAAAAAGAGACTCCTATGTCTGTACGAGCATGGTGTAAGAGTTTCCCAGATTCATTTAAATTTTCTTTCCCTTGATAGCATTATGAGATGGCAAACAATACCCTAGAAATAAAAAAGTGACACTAAAGCAAAGGGGCCTCATATTCCTCCCACTCCAACACTCACAATTAGTTTGTAGCCTGTGGAATGCAACTCTTTAGAAACAAGGCAGGTTTTTTACAATGAAACGTAACACACAGCTAAGCAGTGTTCACCTTTCCCACAAACTATTCTCTTACCTCTGTGTATTAAGAAGCAGTCTTCCTGCTCTCCTCCTACCTGTAGTCCTTACCAGATTCACTCTCTTTTCCTTCCTGGTTAACAGCATACTTGTATACATGCCATATTCTCAGATCACGCCACACACACGCACACGCTAATATACAGTTTACTATTTGGCCTCAACTGTAGCTTTAAAAATAATAATTGTGCCCATGAAAATTTCAGAAACACGATAAAGGACATTTTAAAAATCGTTCCTCTTTAATTATTACTTAGGTATTCTCTAAACCTTGGAACAACAAGCACTAAAAATTATTTTTAAAATAATACAAAATACAGTAGCGCTTTAGTTGACAAATGCGACAGTGTTCACAATTCTGGTCACAAACCAAACTGGATGAGAATCATATCAAATTTCCCCTTATAAGCTCAACGTTGAGCCTAACCATTGAATCTGATTCAATTCTCATCCAACTTAGTCACTCAGATAGACAAACACCACTTGCTTATCAGTCTGTCACGTTTCCTCACAGCCAGGGAGTTTTTGGAAGCTAGGTTCATGGAATCATGAACAGAATCCAGTTCATGAACTGAGGCTGCACTATAGTAACCTGCTAAGAACTTGCATTTTGTATCAAGACAATACCATTACTCCTTTAAATAAATAAACCAAAGTACCTCTACAAATGCAAACAACAGGGAATTTTCAGTCATTTTCATTTGTTGTTGGGCATGGCTGAGTCTAAGGCCAAATGCTTCCCATTTCTCTTTTAGAAGAATCCCTACAAAAAAATAAAGGCAAGGATTTATATTTTGTTATAATAGTGTATGTACAAATTTAAAACACAAAAATCATGCAAGAAATAATATATCAGATAAAAAAATTTTCAAATTAAGCATCTTAGACAACAATGTGAAAAGAAACAAAAGCAAACATACAAATGCTATTTATGAACCACCACAATCTTGGGCTCACTGCTACGACTATTTTGTAGATGAGACTGCACAGGGAAATGAACCCAGCTTCCATTAGTTCCCTGGCTGTGGAATCCAGCTCTTTAGAAACACACTTTCTATGAAGAAACATGACAGACTAACAAACGAGCAAGTGCTTGCCTATTCATATGACCAATCACTTGTTTTTGAGGAATCATGCTCAGAAGCACTGCAGCAGTTAACACCTTTAAAGCTGTCACCTTTGCAGTAAGCCCTAGGGCGCCCCAATTTGTATTTTTCCATTCTTTGCCCAAAACAATTATCTTAGCTCTGCTCATTAAGGCCCAGCCTCCTGCTCTCCTACCAGCAGTTTGGGGTGTCTTACCAGCTTCATTCTCTTTTCCTTCCTTCTTAACAGCTGACTTGTACACATGCTGCATTAGTTTCAGGAGTTCCTGCCACCGCTTCTGCCTGTAACAGGTCTGTATGTGCCCCAGAAAGGTAAAGTTTTGCTTTTTGGAAAACGTCTGGGCAAAGAGTTCCTCAAATGTCTCTCGTAAAGGCAGCCAGATAAGTTTATGGTCCACTGGTTTGTAACTGAAACAAAAGGTAAATGCGATTCACAAAACTTCTAAAGCTAATAGGAATTAGGTAGATATCTCAGCTGCGTACAGTGGCACAATGGGAGGCAAGGTTGCAGGACTGTAAATTCCAGGCCAACTTGGGGAACTCACCACAACCCTGTCTAAGAGAAAAGTTGGGGATAGAGTTCAGTCCTAAACTCCTGGGTTCAAACCCGTGGAGTCTACACACATCACCCAGTGAGACAATGCTCAGTACCTACATTGAAGAGTCAGATTCCAGAATGGAAAAGTATGAGAACTTCAAACTTGTCTTCACCCACCTATACAATATGCACCTACGCATTGATAAGAAATATCTATTACATTTGCTCAACAGTTTACTGAGCACCAATTATCAAGCCCCTTCTGTTCCTGTGCAGCTTACAATCTATAAGAAGAAAAAACAAAAAATACGTCTACTATAAAATTGCAAACAATAGTTTACATACTATAAATGTAAATATAATGAAGGTAAAATAGGTGAGACAGTACAGACAATGTAATTATCATAGTAAAAAAAAAACAGCTGAGAAAAAATATTTCTAAGTCACTCAAATCAAACAAGGAAGTGAAAAGTAAGCAAGATCTATGGGTTGCACAGGCCAGGCCTGGTGATGCATGCCTGTAATCCCAGCTCTTGGGAGGCTGAAGCAGGAGGATCACTGTGAGTTCGAGACCAGCCTGAGCTACAAAAGTGAGTTCAAGGCCAGCCTGAACTGCATAGTGAGACCCTGTCTCAAAAAGACAAAAAAAAAAAAAGATGTATGGGTGGCAGAAACAGACACACCTGTGACTATAATGTTAAGTGAAATAAATGAAGCACATAAGCTTAACTATCCCATATGAGAAACTCAAAGATTAAAAGCAAAATAAAAGACCCATAATAGAAAGTAGGGAGATAGATATACCTCAAAATAAAAGGGAAAAGAAGGCAGAAGGGGAGGCAGAGCAGGGCACAGGGTAAAGGGACAAGAAAATAAGAGATGCTAGTATGTGCACAACTCCACAAAGAAAGGAAATATCATGTACTGCAGAGATGTACTGACAAAAAAATATTTGTTAGTTATTACAAAACTAATAACCATATATCCTGAGAACAGGACTGTGACTCCTTCCCTATTCAATAACATTTCATTTTCTACTCCCTTTACCGTTTCAAAACTATTTCTGAATTTCCCATCTGCGACAGTCAGCTTTCTAATCATGGAGACGAGATATCCACTACCTACAACTTAGAAAAGGTGTTTATTTGGCACGTAGTTTCAGAGTATTTTGGCTGGCTGACACCAATGAAGAAATGTGAGACAAGGGAAAACTGCTCAACCCATGACACCCAGGAGCCAGAGACAAGAACACATCCTTCGCAGTCACGCTCCGGGTGACCCCCTCCATGCAGATTCCATCTAAGGGCACATTTAGCCATCCATTCATCACTGGATTAACCCACAGTGTAGCAGCCCATGACCCACCATTAGACCATTCCATACCCAGAGATAGGGGAAGGCCAGATATTCTGGAGATCCCAGTGAGGAACTCGGCTTCCTGCAAACTAGGCACAGTATGTGCACATGCACGGGGATGGGTGGGGGTCAGGGATCAGGGCTGATGGGGAAGTAGTAAGGGGCAACAGGGACTGAATCCAGGGCACATCTCCAGCCCTTTCTTTTGTCATTTTTAAACAGGATCTCATAAAATTGCCCATGGTGGGCTCGAACTTGTGACCCTCCCACCTTAGCCTCTAAGAATGCTAGGATTAGGGTATGCATCAATGTGCCTGGCTGTCATAATCATTCTTAAGGGAGTTACTTATACATCTGAAAGAAAGCAAGAAACAATTTTCCAGTAATACAAAAGCATATGGCATATTCTCAACCATACAAAAATGGAATTGTATATACTTTTCTTTTGGTAACTGATGCTAAACTACTAAAAATATCACTATGCATTTACACAGAGGGCATAAACAAGCTCCTTTGTACTCCAAACATTTGAAAAAACTTCATAGGGACTGATGCAACACAACAAACTTGTGGCAGAAGAGACAGACCCAGGCTGTGTTCAATTAGTATAAACCTAATGCCATTTATGTTATAAACACATAAAATAAAAACTTACCAAAGACATGGGTACAGAGAGAATTAGTTTAGACATGCTAGTAAAATAAAATACTTGTAGAGGCATCTGTAAGGGCAATTTCATTCTAGAACTTACTCTTTAGGCCAACTACACTATACAAATACTAAAGCTGGTTATATATTCTTTTTCTGCTCCTTTCAGTATATTTTTGAAAGCAAGAATCAAGTATTCCTTACAATGAACATTTACACACATGAGAGTGTCCAAGTGAACACTCTGTTGGGCTGGAGAAGAGTTCAAGTCTTTGAACATTTTTCAAGACTACTTTTGAATTTTTAAAGAAATTGCTCACTTCAAGTGGCAAACAAAAATAAAGTAACAAAGAAAAAAAAAAAAAACCTATGAAAAAAATTTAAACTTACCCTCCAAGCAAGTCTGCAGTGTCACTTTGTTGATTCATATTGACAACTCTCAGACGGTGGCCTGAAAGGGAAGAAGGGAGAGAAGGGAGAGGAGGGAGGGAGGGAATTATTCCAAGCATTTCAGGGCTGATTAATATCCAGATTACTCCTTAAGAAAGCAAGGACATGGCATACAGTACATTTTTGATGTAAATTTCCCATTGTTTTTTAAACAATGCTGGGATTGAACCCAGGACTTTACATAGGCTAACCTTCTTTTGATAAAACTAAGAATATCAAAATTTGAAAATTTCATATAAGCCAGAGAAAAGACACACAGAATGTGTTTCTGTATACACACAGAAAAAGATTTACTTTGGCCTTATTATTTTAGCATCTAATAACCAAATATCTAAAATAATCTTTCAACCAGACATGGTGACATACACCTCTATAATCCTAAGACTGTAGAGGGCTAAAGTGGGAAAAGTGACACATGTTCAAGATTGCCTGGGGCTACATAATGAGCTCCAGGCCAGCACAGTGAGACTCTGTCTCAAAGAAACAAACATTCAGTAAATCCATGTCTATAAATTAAAACTAAAGAAACATCAACTATATTATTTGACCATTAGAAGGAAAAATACATTTTTTAGTTATCCAGTTTGCTTAACTAAATGCAATATATAGGGTATAATAATTCAATTCCTTTCAAAACAAGATGTTTATTTGTAAAGAACAAATTAAAATTGTATTGAGGGGCTGGGGATATAGCTCAGCAACATGCTGCTTGCCTGGAAAGCACGAGGTCCTGAGTTCAATTCCCAGTACAAAGGGAGAGAAAGGAAGGAGGGAGCAAACAATTGAGAAAATACCAATCTGTTATCTTACAGAGAACACGATGTGTGGCCGCCTTTTAAACTCTTGTCTTTAGATTTTTTTTTTTTTTCTTTTAAAAAAAAAAAAGGTCACTGAGAAATCCCAGGGGCAGAATTCTTTGGTAGGACTTACCTGTAATGTGAGCTAAATACTGGACAGTAGAGGTTTTGCCAGTTCCAGTCTCTCCCACCAACAACACAGGCTCCCCTTTGCTGACACATACTGCAAGTTGTTCAATGAGGACAGAAGAAGGCCGGGTAGCAGCAAAAGTGAACGTCTCCCTGGGAACAGGAAAAAGAAAAGTCAACAGTAGGTACTTGCATACAGCTCAGTGGTAGAACAACTGCCTAGCATTCCCCAAATTCAATCCCCAGCATTAAACTCAATTTTTAAAAAGCCAGTCTGTAAGACTTTCTTAGGAGTTGGTTTAAGTAACCAAATTTTGAAAGTTCAATAAGCGAGAATGACAGCCCAGAGAAACTGTCACCATAATACAATACATTCATGAAATACATGAATTACAAAACTAATTAACTCATATAAGGTGCTAGGCTCTCGAGATTCAAATATTAGTGAGGCACTATTTTTAACACCTGTATTATATTCAGCAAATTTCTTCACTTGCTTTAAAACTTCAGTTTCATAACTTGTAAAATATAGATAATAACAGTACTGGGGCTGAGTAGATAGCTCTGTGGCACAAGAGCCTGCCTGGCACTGGCAAGTACAAGGTTGTGAGTTTGAACCCCAGTCCCCCACCCCCCAAAAAACATCCTAACTGTAATGAGTTAATAGTCCTTCCCCTAGGGGCAAGGAAGATAGTTCCATGGCACAAATGCCTCCTGGCAAGTGCAAGGTTGTGACTTCAAACCCTGATCCCACCAAAAAAAAAAAAAAAGTCCTTCCCCCAGATTCAATTTAGAGAGAACCTATAAATATGACTTTATTTGTACATGTGCTGCCGAAGCAAGCACCATGACTTCATTCTATGCGTTCTTTTTTTTTTTTTTTTAAATGTTATAGCCAGCTCAGCCTGCCCTGGGGGTGGCGCTGCCACAACATGTGGTGCCAGGACTCGAAGCCTGCCTAAGCAGGTGCTTTAGACCACTGAGCCATCTTGCCAGCCCCGGTGACTTCATTCTGAAATAGGATCTCTGCAGATTTAATATAAAGTTGTGTGCATGTGCATATGAGTGTGTACACGCACACATGTGGCCTGCCTAGCCCACCCTGGGGGCTGTGCTGGCACACCATGTGGTGCTGGGGAATAGAACCACAGTCCCTGTGCTTGCCTAAGCAGGCACTTTAGTCCACTGAACTATCTCACCAGCCCCAAGATAAGGTTATGTTATACTGGGCCTTGAAACCAATGTCTGGTAGCCTTATAAGAAGATGATTTGGAGGCAGAAATGCATAAAAGTCATTTGGCCATGGAGACAACAAGTGAAAAGCTGCAACTGTAAGCCAAGGGACATCAAAACTGGTGTGTGGGGAGGGCACTAGGAGAAAAAAACCCAAGGAAGAATTCTTCCCTAGGCTCTGTGACAAAACATGGTCCAGTCAATGGCATCTTGATTTCAGACTTCAGGTCTCAGGGACCGAGAGAAAATAACATCTATTGCTTATAGCCACTAAGTTTGTGGTAACTTGTTATAACAGACCTAGGCCACTATTAATACATGTTCATGGGATTATCAGAATGACTATATAAAAAAGCAAATAGAAAACACTTAGTACAGTATCAGACATTGGTATGGTAATACCAAGAGCTCAAAATCTTCTATAATCCCAGCCTTAAGGAATTTATAGACTCGTATGAGAACCTGAATTTTAGCTGAATCTTACTTCAGCTAAACAACCTCATAGGGACTTTTACACTACACCAAGTAAAGTCAGATTGAATTTTGCTAATCGCAAGCATTTTACACTAATAGCCTCCATTACTTCATTCACCTATTAACATAAGGTCACATATAGGAAAACACTGCTCCATACTACAAAGCACAATGGAAAGAACACAGTTGTGCACAAGTTTTGATCAGAGAAAAGGGCTAGACTAGACATTATCTTGAGCTACACTGTTCACAGGCAGGTAGAACCCCAACTTACTTCTGTATGTGAACAGTCTCACTTTGCTTCCGAAGGAGTCGTACTCGACCTACTTGCACATCTAACTCATTGATCACAATGTCTGGTTTGTAAAGTTGACAGAAGAACTCAGCCTGTGAAAGGGAAAAATTTAAACTGAGTACAACTTTTGAATGTCTCTAAATATTTTTTTCTTTTTCTTTGTTTTTTAATTTTTTTGTATTTTAGGACAGTGTCTCCAGGGTGTTGAGGGTCTCACTACTAAATCAGCCTCCCAAGAGCTGGAATTACAGGCCACGCCACCACACACAGTCTCAATTGCCATCTTAGTGTGCCCTGGGGTTGGGACCAGCAGGCAGGCCTGAGGATCAAACCCACTTTGTTCCTCCTTACAGGCGCTTTAATCCGCTGAGTTATTTGGCTGGCTGACATTTTCTTACTTCACTATGGGCCAGGGAGACAGCTCAGTAGAATAAGCACTTGCCTGGCAAGCACAGGGTCCTGAATTCAATCCCTGGTACCATAAAAAATAAATAAATAAGTAAAGACACTTATTTTGCCTCTCTAGCCTTGTATCAAGAAATACTCTGCGCCAGGCTTGATGGTGCACACCTGTAATCCCAGCACTTGGGAGGCTGAGGCAGGATGATCAGCATGAGTTTGAGACCAGCCTGAGCTACAAAAGTGAACTGCATAAAAGTGTGCAGCCTGAACTGCACAGTGAGCCTATTTCAAAAAGACAACAAAAGAAAATAAATACTTTGCATCCAAGATGGGCATTACCTTTCAAAGTTAGGTTTTGGTTTTCATCTTCCAATTATTTTAAAAACAATGACCAGGGCTGGCCAAATAGCTCAACCGATTAACGTGCCTGCAAGCAGGCAAGAGCCAGGGATTTCATCCCTAGGCTTGCCATGTCGGCCCTGCCTCTGGGACTTGCTGAGACATTCAGACTGGGCGTGGTGGCAAGGCGGTAATCCCAGCTCTTGGGAGGCTCGACTACAAATCCAATCTAGTAGTGAAACCCTGAACACCCTGTAGACCCTTCCCTAAAATACAAAAACAAAGCAAAACAAAACAAAAAACCAAGGGCCATATTCCCCTGAAGTGGTATTTTTATTCATTCAAATAAATCTGTCTTGTATGTGATATGAAAATTCTGTTAAAAATATTCTACTCCTAAAAGTACATTTTTCCTCAACTATGCTTTTCTTTGCTTTAAATTTCTAACAGTGCAGGAAGCAGTCATCTATCTGACTATTGCTAAAGGATCAAAGCAAACTGTCACAGATGTCCCTGGCTGTTCACCCTCCAGCTACTTCAGTATGTACTCAGATATTGCTCAGGCTTGTAATAAAAGTGAATGTAGAAAAGAATTCAGGGGAACTCCTTCCAGTCAAAGAGGCTACATATTGATCACTCTAACCCCATCATGACTGCTTCATTCTTCTTGGCTACAGAAGCAATCTCTTAGCTAGGCATCTCTTGATTTGAATGTGTCATGTTCCCATTGGTTTGGACCACAGGTGGGGTACATGCATGGCTCTTTAATTGGGCAGCATGGGACAATGATTCATAACCATCAATGGTTCAAGCCAGAAGAAATATGTAAGTCCTTTTCACTATGGTGTTCTATAATTTGCAGTCCAAACCCTCCCAACTATTTTGCAAACCTAAGAAATAGCTCTATTTCAATTCCTGACATAAAAGATTTTAGTCATCAGTCAAGTGGGAAGACAGGCATGTCTGTCCCAAGATAAGCCCCAGATATTTCTACAGCCACCAAATACAATACTACTGTCAAAAAGCTTTCTCTTCCAAAAACATTTTTGTGTGGAACCAGAGGATTGAACCAAAGGCTTTATACATACCAAGAACACACTACCACTGAGTTATATCCCTAGCTTGAAAATACATACTTTATTATAAAACAATGGCACAATATTAACAGTGTCAGTTAAGTACCTACACAGTTAATATATAGACATGCATTATTGCTACTCTTTCAACTTTTCTGAGGTTTCAAGCTATTAATAATAAAAACAAGAAAAAAAAATCTGTGCAGGGTGTTACATATAATTAACAGTCTTGAGTCTACATTACAAAATACAATAGTCATTAAAACACTGGAAAGCACAGTATACATGACATAGTGCCAAAGGAAGTTCAGTTTCAGAATGCAGAACTGGAAAACTACTGAGGTGGGAATAATGAAAGTTTACGCCTATGATGGGCAATGAAGAGACTGCCAACATTCACTGGATTAAGAATTGCAAAAGCTACCCCAGGAAAGGGCCAAAGACTAGCAAGCAAGCTCAATTATTTCTGTAGTAAAAATAGCACCACATACCTTTTTCTTAGAAATATTCAATTTGCTTCCAATAATTTCTGCTATTTTCAGTTTGCTTCTATGCTCAGAAAGCATTGCTGTGAAACAGTCCAGAGCCTATTAAAATAACCAAGGTAAATGCCAACTGATTTTAAAAAAAGAAAAATACATTAGTCACAAAGCATCACTATCCTGGCCTTAAGGGGGAAGAACATAAAATTCAGATGGAACATTTCTGCAGCACTAAAAAGAATGCAAATAAGGTACAACTCTGGACACAGATATTTTGAGTGACAGACACAAAGAACACAGGATTTACTGTTGAAATGCTAAATTAGAAATACAGAAAAATAATATTTTGCAAATTTTAACTTCATGTATTATGTATACAGTGACATAAACTGTCAGTGCTAACAGAAGATCAAAGATTGCTTCTAGTTGAAGGGGGAAAACATAGTGTTCAATAGAAGGACCCCTGGGTCATTATCCTCATCTAGTACTCAGTATTACTGGCAACTGGAAAGCCAACCAAGTATATCTTCTGATGTAACAAAATACAAAGTACCAACAAAATGAGCCAGGTGCAGTAGTACACACCTATAATCCTCACTACATGGGCTGATGAAGCAAAGTAGTACAACAGCCTGGAAACTTAGTGAAACCAAAAACACTGTCTCAAAGTAAAAGAAGTTTCTTTCTTTTTCTTTTTTGTAACACGGGGATTGAACCTAGCTACATTCTAAATATGTTTTGATT
>PVJA010003198.1:64706-97794 GCA_004027025.1 Myocastor coypus
AAAAAAAAAAAAAAAAAAAAAAAAAAAAAAAATCTCAGAATGGATTCTACCCCCAAAAAACTAAACTTGAAAATGCGAAGTACTCCTTTATGCTTTTATTTAGATATTACAAAGGCTAAAACAGGAAGGAAAAAAAAAAAAGGATAAAATAGGGTCAAAGACACCAATTATTGTAGAATAATAATAATAATTAATAATACCCTGCTTAGCTGGGTGTGGTGGCACACGCCTATAATCCCAGCACTTGGGAAGCTGAGGCAGGAGGATCGGTGTGAGTTTGAGACCAGCCTGGGCTACAAAAGTGAGCTCAAGGCCAGCCTGAACTGCATAGTGAGACCCTGTCTCAAAAAGACAAAAATAAATAAATAAATAAATAATACCCTGCCAGCTCTGGTAGCAATTGCCTATAAGCACAGCACTCTGACTGAAGCAAAAGGTCTACAAGTTTCAGCCCTGCTTCAGAAACTCATTGAGACCCTGTCTTAAAATTAAAGAGAGCTGAGGAAACATATCCAGACACAGTAAAACAGACAGACGGATGAATACGTACATACAGCATATCCATTTTGTTTTTGTCTCAAGTTCTTAGCACAGAACTTCATTTAAAAAAAAAAACAGGGCCAGCAGTATAGCTCAGCAGATTAAGTGCTTGCTTAGGGAAGCACAGGGGCCAGGGTTCGGCTCCTGGCCCTGCCTGCCATGCTGGGCCCACTCTCCAGCGTGCTGAGCTGGCAATGGGAGTCTGGGTGTGGTGGTGCACACCTGTAATCCCCGTACTTGGGAGGTACAAACAGGAGGATCACCATGAGTCAGTAGTGAGAGCCTGTACAAAAAAAAACAAAAAGAACTAGGGCCCAGCAGGATGGCTCAGTGGACTAAAGCACCTGCAGGCGGCTGCAGGGACCACAGTTTGATCCCCAGCACCACATGCTGCACCAGCCCTGACCTCAGAGCAGGCTGAGCTGGCCATAAAAAAAAAAAAAAAATAAACAAACAAACAAAAGTTCTGTAACAAGAAAAAAAAATTAGAAAAAACAACAACAACAACAACAAAAAAAAAACCCAGAACTACCCAAGTGACTTTTGTTACTCACAATAAGTCTTTTTGGGCAACAGCTGAGGTAATTCTAATCTTAGAAATGCACAGTAGGCCCTTGAGGGGAAGCAATGGTCCTGTCAGAAAGATCACACTCCTGACATGAGGGTTGAAATTTTCAGCCCTACACCTGACCTTTGAGAGACTGACAACTGAGTTTCAAATGAGGAGCAATGGCAATAAGGTCCCAATTAAATTCTGGATTCCTGAAGCATGGAGACCATCCTGGTAAACAATGATGTACCAGTAGGGAGGCACGCTCTGTAAAAACAGAAGCTCTCCCACTCAGAAGATCTTCCCGCCCCTGTAAGATCTTCCCCTATGTGTCTCTCCTTTGTACATTCTTGAAATGTGCCATGTATAATACATAAACTGAAAACATACGGCTTTCTACTCTGAGAGTGATTCTACTGAATCACTGATCCTCAGAGGAGTCATGGGTACTCCCACACCTGTAACACAAGCCATGAATATAAGTTCCTTCCACAGACTTGCATTTGGGTTCTGAAGTGATGGACAGTCTTGTGATGGACTGAGTTCTTCAGACTGTGGTATGATATAAGTTCATACTGTGAAGTACCCAAATGATACTGACTTAACTACAAGAGTTAGTATGAGAACAATATAGAAATACCCACAGAAAACCAGATGGCAAAACACTGCCTAAAACAAATGGCCTGATGCCTTCAACAATGCGATATGCTCAAAGGGGATTCTGGAGCCCGGCGAGATGGCTCAGCAGTCTAAAGTGCCTGCTTAGGAAATCTTAGGCAACCACAGGGACCGTGGTTTGATCCCTGGCACCACATGCTGTGATAGCCCCATCCCCAGGGCAGGTTGAGCCAGCCATAATACAAAAAAAGGAGGGAGCAGCTGGGCAGACAGCTCTGTGGCACAAGTGTCTGCCTGGCAAGTGCAAGGTCATGAGTTCAAACCCTGGTCCCGCCCCAAAAAGGGGGAGGGATTCTGACACTAAGATTTGATAAACCGAGCCGGGCGTGGTGGCGCACGCCTGTAATCCCAGCACTCGGGAGGCTGAGGCAGGAGGATCAGTGCGAGTTCGAGACCAGCCTGGGCTACAAAAGTGAACTCAAGGCCAGCCTGAACTGCATAGCGAGACCCTGTCTCAAAAAGATAAAAAAAAAAAAAAAAAAAGATTTGATAAACCTACATGCACAGAAAAAGATGTAGAAGGATACACACTAAGGTGTCGACAGTGCCAGGCAATATTTGGATATGGGAATACATATTATCAATTTGGCTTTAGTATAGGTTCATGTTTTCAACAATACATATGTATTTCTTCTTAAATGTTCACAGTGGCATTGCTCACCACAGCCAAAAGGCGAAAACAACACAAATGTCCATCAACAGATTAATGGATGACAAGGAGTTCAATCCCCGGTACCACAAAAATAAATAAATATAAACAAATATAAAAATTAAACATTAGATTAATGGAAAGTGTGGCATATGAATACAATGGAAAATTATTTCACCTTAAAAACAATGAAGCATTTATTCATGTTACTATATGCAGTGACTGTGAAGAGGGTAATAAGAATAACAGAAAGGGCTGGGGAGATAGCTCAGCAGTCTAAGTGCCTGCCTGGTAAGTGCAAGGACCCAGGTTTGATCCCCAGTACCACATTCCATGCCAGCCCCACACCATGCGTGCTAGCCCCTAAAACCAGGTATGGTGATGCATACCTGTAATCCTAGTGCTGGGGAGAATAAGACAAAAGGATCACTACAAGCCCAAGCTGTGTAGCGAGACCCTGTACCAAATATATACTTAAAGGGGGCAGCGAAGTTTAACATAATAACTATGTTGTGAAAATGAAAAAAAAAAGATAAACTTTGGATTATAGATTATGTCTCAATAAAGACTTGTTGCTTGTTTTGAAGAGGTAAGTTCTTGCCATGGGATCCAGACAGGCTCCAAATTCCTATGTTCAGTTGATCGTCTTTCCTTAGCCTAAGTAGCTGAGACACAAGTGTGAGCCACTATGCCCAGCTAATAAAGTACTTTTATGCATATTCACAGACACACACATACAAACAAGGTACTATCATAGAAGTAAAAAAAAAAAAGGAAATCCTATAAAAGTTATTTAAGAAGTATGAAGGTTATGTGCAAGAGTTAAAAAAATATAGGATAGGAGAAGAAAAGTTCACTTGAAAATGATGAACAAGAATGCCACGCAGCATTTCAGGGTTCTGCTTAGCACTGGGATACACACAAAATGAAATTTCTATGCACTTAAAGTTATGTTACCAAACATGAAAAGATACTGCAAACCACACTGGGTCTCTCCTCAGCCCCACCTGACAAAAACCGGAGTACCTTACACTCAAAACTGGTTCATGTGATAAGATCCTACAGTCTTCAAGCAGCACCATTTTCATGCTGAGGCAGGAGGGGGCAGGTCTTGCTTTGTTCTCATGGTATCTAGCAGGGCTATGTTTCAACAGAGCTTCCCTCCCACACAACACATTTTTTCTAATAGTTACATATTGTAAGTCCTACATATTTCCCTGAAATAAAGATAAGAAGGTCTACTGAGGTTAAGTAGAGGAACAAGACAAATACACATTATCAAGCAGAGTAAGAACAGAATAAAAGAATAAATAACATATCTTAGCAACTTTGTTTTATCATGCTTTACACTATGATCTAAGAGTCTTCATTGTACCTTTAATTTGATGTTTTACTCTATACTTAATTTGAAATTAGTAACAATTTGTTTTTAAAAATGTTTAAGATAATTTTAATTCAGCTTTAACTAGCTAAGGATAATAAACCATACTTAGCCGGGTGTGGTGGCGCATGCCTGCAATCCCAGCTATGCAGGAGGCTGAGGCAAGAAGATCACAAGTTCGAGGCCAGCCTGGACAACTTAGCGAGACCCTGTCTCAAAATAAAATAAAAAGGGCTGGGGATGTAGCTCAATAGTAGAGCACTTGCCTAGCATGCGCAAGACCCTGGGTTTTATCCCCAGCACCACAAATAAACAAACAAAACTACATTTAGACAAAAGAAAAAAAAAGGAGAAAAGCAGGCTGAAATCAAGAGACAATAGGAAATCAAAAACTCTATGGAGCAGAGATTACTCACATAAAAACTGCCTTACCTCTTGAAAAATATTTACTGATGCTGGTGAAGATGAGCTGCCAAAGCCATGAACGATCCTGTTGCACCAATTCAGCAGATCCCTTTAAGGAAAAAAAGAAAACTCTAAGAAATAAAAGAACATATGCCAAAGACATTGGGATTCATAGGGACCACTTAATTTTGGGAACACCTTACAACAAATTGTCCCCTTTTTTCTGCCAATAGGAGTAAAAAAAGTATTAGAAATCTGTCCTTACCCTTAACAGGAAGTCAACTAACTCTTATGTCTCTCCGTGCATGCCAGGTAAAAAAGGGAGCAACAAACTCAGATAAAAGTAAGGAGAGTCATTCATTCTTAACATTAACTTCTCAAAAACCAAATTAAACACTGACAATGAAGAGCTAAGGTACAGAAGTCATCATACAGAGCAAATTCCAAGAAATCTTATTTAAGACCCAATGAGTCAAGAAAGGACAACTAGTAAAAGAACATTAATAACTACATCTAGGCTTTTCTACAAGTGTTTTTAAGCTAAAGTTAGTATCACCTTTACCAAGCTTTCCCAGTTAATAACCAGACCTAAAAGAGAGATCTAACTAACCCCATAAAATCCAGAAGTTTAATTTCAAAACCTGTTGTTATAGTTTGTGTCTGGATGCCTCCCCAAGCCTCATTTACTTTTAGACAGGGCATTTTGGAGATGGCTGAATCTACAGGTTCAATGCTAAAATGCATGGTACTCGGATTAAGGGTGGGTGACTGCTGGATCAGTCCACTTACTAGACTGGTACCACTTTAATCCTCAAAGTCCATATAAAATAAAAGAGGCAAGAAGAGGCCAGTCTCCCCCCTTTTGCCTTCGTTACTTCTACCATCTTCTACTACTACAAACTGTTGCCACCCTGCCCTAGAGCCACTTGATTATGGACCAAAGCCTCTATGAACTGTGAGCTAAATTAATCTTTCCTCTCTTAACTTGTGTGTTTGGTATTTTGACTCAGCAATGAGAGAAAAGGAACTAAGATACTCTAACTGGTAAGACTCATTCAGGGAAGCTGATTCTAAAGTATCAACTAAAAAAGTGTCACACAGTACCTTAAAGACAATTCTCTTCCTTCAAGGACTAGTTTTTTGTTTTCTTTTCTGGCTTCTAAAACTTCCTGAGGTGCCTGTTTCCAGCCAACAGAATTCTCACTATGACAGCTTTGTTTCTCGCCAGAAAGCTGGACATAGATGTCAAGCAAGTGATCAGCTGCTGCCAACAGGCTGGGATATTTGCTCTGAAGAACCTGGCAGAGAAAAGAAAAGAAAAACAAAATTAGTAATTCAGTGCAACAATTTTGAAAAGTACACACTAACACCAAAATATGTTGCTGACAGACACTAGTCAACCATTGAAAAATGGATTTCTGTATGAAATTTCTAATCTTCATACATGTAAGTACTTGCATACTTGCACTTTACCTGTCTCTCCTTCCAATCACTCATGCCATATAAATGACAACTTTTTTCTGCCTAGAACTCAGTCACCTGACAACCTCAGTATCTATAACACAGTTTAGAGAATAGATGTCAGATGGCAAAAGGGACTCCAAGCAACCAACACCCTATCTGCGCTGGAGGCAAATAGCAGAATGCTTGCCTGGTCTACATAAGGCCAAGAGTTCAAGCCTTGGCAAACAAGAGAGGGAATATATTTATTCAAGACCAAGGAATTTACCCACTTAAGAATTCTTCAGACCGGGCGTGGTGGCGCACGCCTGTAATCCCAGCACTCGGGAGGCTGAGGCAGGAGGATTGGTGCGAGTTTGAGACCAGCCTGGGCTACAAAAGTGAGCTCAGGATCAGCCTCAACTGCATAGCGAGACCCTGTCTCAAAAAGACCAAAAAAAAAAAAGAATTCTTCAGGTATTAGTCACTGTGGATCCAAATATAACTGTAATCAGGTTTATCATATAACTTCTGGGTGAAAAGCAAATTAGAAGCTAGTGTGGTGTGGCAGCATATACCTGTAATCTCAACATGCTGGGAGGCTGAGACAGGAGGATTAGAACTTTAAGATGAGCCTAAGAAACTCAGTGAAACCCTATCTCAAATTAAATTAAGGGTGGAACAGACTGGAAGGGCTAGTAATGTAGCTTAGTGCAAAAGCCTTGAGTTTAAGACCTACTACTGCCAAAAACATGGAACTCAATTCAATTTTTTAAAACAAAAAGCAAAATGCGTTATGACAAAACTTAAAGCATTGGGGCTGGGGAGATAGCTCTGTGGCATAAGTGCCTGCCTGGCAAGTACAAGGTCGTGAGTTTGAACCCCAGTCCCACCAAAAAAAAAAAAAAAAAAAAAACTTAAAGCATTAAGTTTTTAGACCAAGAGATGCAGGAAATGGATGAAAAAAGAATTAATATATGTTATGTATCTGTACCAAGAGAGCAATGTAATCACTATATATCAAAAAGAAGTATTACAGGGCATGGTGATACAGGCCTGTAATCCTACCACTCAGGAGGCTAACACAGAAGAACTCATAATTTTGAAGCCAGGATTGACTACATAGTGAGTTAAAGGTAAACCTGAGCTCCAGTATTAGAGAGACATAGAAAATTTAAAAAGTAATTTCAAAAGCACACCAAACAACTGGTTTTTTATATTTAAAATTAAAAAGGCCAAAAAAAGGAAAAAAAAAAAAAAGGCCAAACATGGGATTTAAAAATGTGAAAGTTTTAATCCAGCTCACTTCAATAAGAGTACTGGGAATTACTGCAGTACAGTACTCAGTATTCATACTGCTGGCTTAAAAGGTGGATGGGTTCAGTCAAATGTGCTTGAAAAGCAAAAAAATTATGTATTATTAGACATACTTAGTCATCAACACTTAAATTACCTCGAAAAGAAGCATTATATATTGATCTCAATTTGCGTATGTAATAGCCACACACATACACACACATATATATACATACAACATATGTATATAAAGTTTATGTAATGTCCACATAACTGAAGACCTTCCAGTATCATCACAAGTAGCAGACCTTACAGTTTTTATTCATGCCTTTTCAGAATTTTACAGAAAATACTGGGCAATGATAAGGGTGCAGAAAGCCACAAGTTCAATCCAGCATCCAAAACTAAAAACCCTAATGCTTATTGTCAAACTTACTGCTGTAGCAAAATTGTCATGTACTTATTTTTTTTTTTTTTTAATTTTTTTTTTTATTTATTTTTATTCTTGTTTCAGAATCTTTGTTTATTCACTCATTTTTATGGCCGGCTCAGCCTGCCCCGAGGGCAGGGCTGGCGCAGCATGTGGTGCCGGGGATTGAACCGCGGTCCCTGAAGCCGCCCAAGCTTTCCCAAGCAGACGCTTTAGACCACTGAGCCATCCCGCCGGGCCCCTGTCATGTACTTATTATGCAGTCATTTTTGTACCATAGCCAAAAATATACTTTTCTGTATTAGCAAAAGCATTAAAAATTAAACACAACACTTAGTTTTTCTATGAGTAGACACTGCCCACACAGAAAGGAGAGCACTCAAAAGACACTGGAGACCCTTAATCTTTTTTTTTTTTTTTTTGGCTGGCTCAGGCTAGCTTAGGGGCGGGTCAGACAAGGCATGTGGAGCTGGAGATTGAACACCGGTCCCCTGTGCCTCATGGTGTTTGCCCGAGCAGGCACTTAAACAACTGAGCTAAGCCACAGGCCCTCTCTTATTCATTCTTGACAAATTGAGTTGATACACATTAAACTTCATTTGTTAAAGAACAGTTTGATGCCTTGTTCTGTTTGAGATAGGGCCTCACTCTGTAGTTCAGATTTGCCTTCAACTCACAGTGATTCTCCTGCCTCAGCCTCCTAAAGACTGCGTGTGGAGACATGTGGCACCACAGCCAGCTCAGTTTAGCACTTTAGGAAGAGCTCCAAGACACATTTTTTTTTTTTTAAGAATGAGATACCTGTAGAAGCCAGGCACGGTGGTGCATGCCTGTAATTCCAGCACTTGGGAGGCTGAGGCAGGAGGATCAGTGCAAGTTCAAGACCAGCCTGGGCTACAAAAGTGAGCTCAAGGCCAGCCTGAACTGCACAGTAAGACCCTGTCTCAAAAAGACAAAAAAAAAAAAAAAGAATAAGACACCTATAGTTGGAAACAGAAATATAGTTGTTCATGCCCCCTATGAATCTCCCAACCATATGCATAAGATTTTTAGTCACAGAGCATTCATTCAGGCAAGTACTTTTAGGATTTTTACTACTAGGTCAGGAAGCTCAAAAGTAAATCAATTGCATATGTCACCATGTGAGGGTGTAAATGCTCCTGCTGACTTCATGGGAGCAGAGGGACTTCTTACTGCTCGTGACAGGTATGGGAAGATGTATGATGGTCAGACTGCAAGCATAATGGACTGAGTAAGAAGAGAGAGGCTCTCAGATATATTGTCACCTCAATTCTCAATAAATCATCCCTATATAGCCAGGTGTAGTGATGCACTCCTGTAATCCCAGCACTTGGGAGACTGAGGCAGGAGGACCACTGAGAGTTTGAGGCCATCCTGCACTACACAGCAAGCTTAAGGCCAGTCTGAACTATACTTGATTAAAAAACAACAAAAACCTATGCATGTTTGTTTTCTTTTTTAAAAAAAATACACTACTAAATTAAAGTTTAAAAGCAACACTTAGGGCCCAGCGGGACGGCTCAGTGGTCTAAAGTGCCTGCTTGGGAAAGCTTGGGCGGCTTCAGGGACCGCAGTTCAATCCCTGGCACCACATGCTGTGCCAGCCCTGCCCTTGGGGCAGGCTGAGCCGGCCATAAAAATGCGTGCATGAACAAACAAAGGTTTTAAAAACAACACTTAAACATGTAAAACTACAAAAGATGGCACTGCATTATGAGAGCAGTACAAGCACAGTACTACAGTGGTCAGATGGTCAAGACATAAAGGTAAGTCAGTTACTGGAGGAGTTTGTAACTAGGCACCAACCTGGTAGGATATAGCAGGTCACATCAGACACAGAAAAAGACACGCACAGAGCCTGCAACATGGTTCAGCCATCTAAAGCACCTGCTTAGGAAAGCTTAGGCAACTGCAGGGACTGGGATTTGATCCCCAGCACCACATGCGGCACCAGCCTCCCCTCACCCAGGGAAGACTGAGCCAGCCATAATACCAAATAACTTTTTAAAAAAGGAAAGAAACAGATAAGCACAATCTAGAGTGAGGTATAAAACATAACTGCAAACTACACTGCCAGGGAAAGGCTTTGCTCCTGAATTACGTTTTCAGCAAATATAGTGAACCAGATGTCCTGAGAACCCCTCACACAGCCGAACTGCTGGGAAAAATAACGTCCAAGACTGAGGTAGGAGGCCTGCCTGCTATGAATAAGGCCCTGGATTTGATCTCTATCAACACATATACATGTACACGTACACACACACACAATCTCATGTCTTATTTTCTAGAAACTTACACCAAAAAAGAGTAAAGCTTCCCTTTCATGTCTGAGTGAGCAGTGACAATGCTTTATCTGTAGCCTGAAAGGAAGGTCAAAAACATGGGAACATTCTAAGCAATGAAACAGACCCAAGAAGGACGTGAGCAATGCCAAGGAGATAAGCATCTCTTGTTGTTTTAGGGTACCCAGAAACACTAAAAACTAATATATATATATATATATCATATATATAATATATATATATATGATATATATATATATATTTTTTTTATTTAACTTAATACTCTTAATTGGCTATTTTTTTTTTTTTAAGAATTTATTTTATTTATTTATTTTTTTCTTGTTTCAGAATGTTTGTCTATTCACTCATTTTCATGGCCAGCTCAGCCCACCCCAAGGGCAGGGCTGGCACAGCATGTGGTGCCGGGGACCGAACCACAGTGACTGAAGCCACCCAAGCTTTCCCAAGCAGGCGCCTTAGACCACTGAGCCATCCCGCCGGGCCTAAAAGAACTAATACATTAATATACAAAATCTATAAAATAATTTACTTTCCTTGTTGCCTAGAAAGTGTCATTAACTAAGAATGAAAGACTAAATGAGGAAAACAGGAAAATTTAAATATATTCTAATGGTATAAAAATCAAATAGTCCTGGGCAGAAGATATAGCTCAGTGGCACAGTACTTGCCCAGTAAACACAAGGTGATGAGTATGATTACTAGTATCAAAAATAAAAATAAAAGTAAATGGTTCTGTAATCCCAGCTCTTAGGAGGCGTAAGTTCAAGCCAAGCAACAGAATGAGTTTGAAGGCTGCCTGAAGTACATGGTGAGACCCTGCCTTAAAAACATAAATAAATAAATGTCAGCACATACAGTATTAAGTTTAGGTTGATGAGTGCTTTGGCTGTTCATTATGCAAGACTGACATCTAGTATCCAAAATGTTTGGAAGCAGAAGTGTTTTAAATATTAGATGTATTTTTTTTTTTAAATTCTGAAACACCAGCTGGTGTGATGGTACACCCCTATAATCCCAATACTTGGGAGGTGGAAACAAGATCAAGGCACATATATATTTTGGGAATAGCACACTGCATACAGTCAGGCATTGCACTTTCCGCTTGTGCTATCATCATGTTGATGCTTACAAAGTTTCAGATTTTAGAACATTCTGGATTTTGAATTTTTGAGTTAAGGATGCTGAATTTGCACTAATTCCCTTTTGGGGGAACTTTTCACAATAAAAATTAAAAAAAGAAAGCACTAATACTTTCTAATACCACATACCTCACTCAGTTCTTTCCTATCCAGATGATTCAGGTGAATTTTGGTCCAATGTTTCTCTAGCAAAGTAGCATGACTATTTAGTGGCCGATACCAATTTCCTCCACAGCTCAGAAGTCTACATAGGAAAAAACAATTACATAAGGCATTTCAGTTTTACTCTAGGATTATATTAGACCTCCCTTATCCTTGGGCTAGCATTTAAAAATTTACAGCTAATGGCTCAAATCAGACATTACATTATGTTTTTCTATGCATATACCTATGATAAAAGTCTAATTCATGAATCTGACACAGTAAGAGATTAACTGCAGTAACTAATAGTAAAATAGAACAACTACACAGTATATTTTACAAAAAAAATTAAGGCCAGGGGCTGACAAGATGGTTCAGTGGTCTAAAGCACCTGCTTAGGAAAGCTTAGGCAACCGCAGGGACTGTGGCTCAATCCCCAGCGCCACATGCTGTGCCAGCCCCACCCCTAGGGCAGGCTGAGCCAGGCCATAATACAAAAAAAAAAAAAAAGGTGGATCATTAACAGAGTCTGATCTGGTAGTGAGTGAGATCCTGAACACTCTGTAGATCCTTCCCTAAAAAATACAAAAGTAAAATAAAAATTAAAAAAAAAAAATTAAGGTCAAGCATAGTGACCTAGGCCTTCATTCCCACCTACTTGGGAAACTGAAAGGAGAAGGAGAAAAGTTTAAGGGCAGGCTAGGCAAACAACCAAGCAAGGTCTGGTCTCAAAATCAAAAGGCGAGGGTTGGAAACACAGCTCCGTAGTAGAATGCTTGCCTATCTGCAAGGTCCTGGAAGGTGGGGGATAAATTTACACATGTCCTTTATTCAATTTTCCATTTTCAGAAAAATTTTCAGTGTTTCATCCAGAAGTAAAAACTAATGTACTGAAGTAAACACTAATGTAATCACTACATATGATACTAGTTTCATTCATAGGCAATTTAAGACCTTTAAGAAGCCATACAGAAATAAGAAGGCAGCATAAAAAACATGCCTTCTGCTCATTATAAAAAGGTAGACTGAGACACATACTAACTTGCTGAGGGCTGAGTCTGTGCTTCATGTTTGTGTTCGAATCAGCTGTCTTTTTCTTCTGGTTAGGTTTTTGGGGGTGTATGTATACAATACTGAGGACTGAAGTCAAGGCTTTGCAAAAGCTGCCCAAGCACTCTACATGCCCCAGCCCTTTTTATTCTAGTGTTAATACAGGGTCTCCCTAAGTTGTTCAGGATGGTCTCAAGCTTATAATCTTCCTGTTCCATCAGTTAAACCTTTTAATTGCTTGCATCATCTTCACTATACTCACGGTAAGTCATTAATTGGGTATTGTTATGGTTTATGTCTAGTTGTCCCCTGTAGCCTCATTCAGCCATGGGGCAGGGACTTCTATAGATTGAGACTTGATCCATGATCCCTAGGATTATGTGTTTTAGTACTTCTGGGATTATGGGTATAGCCTAAGGTGGACAGACTGAGGCAAAGAGCCTGAATGTAATATAGAGACAGAAAGACAGACTAGTGCTGTTGTTCTGCTGCCCTGATTGGTCCATTGCCTGTCGACATTGTTGCTGTTCCATTGCCATGAACTGGATGCTCTCTGCCCTGTTCCATTCAGCCTTGGGCCAGCCGAATACGGACTGAAACCTCCAGTAAATGTGAGCTAATAAATCTTTCCTTCCTTCATTTTGGGTGTCAAGTATTTGTCCCAGCAATGAGAGAAGAGTAACTAAGGTAAATACCACAGTAAATGCAAGACATTTCAGTTAAGGTTTATATAGATAACATTTAAACTCAAAACGACCAGCCCATCATATTCAGGTAGGTAAGGCATACACAAGTACTAAACACTAGGATCCAGATTCAGGACTCTCTGACAATAGGCTCACCTTTCATTATTTCTCACAATATGAAAACAAGACAAAAGTAGCTATCTATGTTTTAAGATTAAAAAAAAAAAACCTCCTCCCCCAAAAAAGAAAACTATAAATTACATTTATCAAAAATAATCAAAGAGCTGGACATGGTGGCACACATCTACAATCCTAGCACTTGGGAGGCTGAGGCAAGAGGATCAGTGTGAGTTCGAGACCAGCCTGGGCCACAAACATGAGTTAAAGGCCAGTCTGAACTGTACAGCAAGACCCTGCCTCAAAAAGACCAAAAAAAAAAAGAATCAAGGCCCAGCCAGATAGCTGAGCAGATTAAAGCTCCAGCCTAAGCAGACACAGGGGTTGGAGGTTTGATCCCCGGCCTGCCTAAGATGGTGACTGAGACTGAGCATGGTGGCACATGCCTGTAATTCCAGCACTTAGGAAGCTAAAAACAGGAGAAACATTATAAATCTGATCCATGCAGTGAGACCTTGTAGAACATGTACTATATACAAAAACAAACATAACAACCAAGGGCCAGCCAAACAGCTCAGCGGACTAAAGTGCCTAGTGAGGCAGATGCAAGGACCAGGGTTTGATTGCTGTTGTGCCATGCTGGCTTTGCCCCCATGTGCACTCAGATGGTCACTGAGACTGGGCGTGGCAGTGCACACCAGTAATCCCAGCACACGGGAGGGTGAAAACAGGAGGATCACTACAAGTCCAATCTGTATAGTGAGACCATATAGACCCTCTACTAAATACATAAAAATAATAGTAATAATCAAAAGTAGGGCCAGTGAGATAGCTCAGCAGACTAAGCACCTGCTTAGGCAAATACAGGGGCCAGGGTTCAATTTCAATCCCTAGCACCACATGCCCCGTTGGTCCTACCCTCAGGTGCACTAAATTGGCCACTGAGACTGGACATAGTGGCACACACCAGTAATCTCAGCTCTGGGGAAGCTGAAAACAGAGGAGGATCACTATGAGTCAGAGCTGCGTAGTGAGGACCTGCAACAAATACATCATCATCATCATCATCATCATCATCATCATCATCATCATCATCATCATAATGAAAAGTGAGATTGATCAGTTGCAAATAACTTTGCCTGAGACAAAAAAACAACAACAAAAAACCTCCTCCAATTTTAGGGGCCTTCCCAGTTAGCTCAGTTATTTAAAGCACCAGTTGGGCAAACACAGTTGGGGTAGGGTAGTGTGGTTTCATTCCCAGCTACCAAACTAGCTGGGTAACTCCAGGGAACTCTACTCTAAAAATTCTGGACTTGGCATGCACACTAATGGGGATGAGTTAGAACAAAAGGTTAATGGCACATACCTCCTGGTTGCAAAAAACTGAAATCCAGGTGCCACTTTCAGACAGTCACTGCGGCCAGGAATCAGAAGTTCTCCATTTTCCAAGAGAGGGAGCAATACAGAAACCTAAATCACAAAACCCCATGAAGACATTAGAAATCCAGAAAAAAAACTTGAAAAAAAAAAAAAAATTCTCTCTCCAAATAATGGACACATTCTCAAGATGAAACTTCACTCTCCATACAAATTTTTGTGAAAGTCAAATGCAGGTGAGAATGGACAAGTCACCTACTCTCCACCAGCATCAGCCCTTTATACAGTATACATTCAGTCATTATCAACTGTGGAACAGAACCAAGCAAATGCCAGGATAGCTGGGCATGGTGGTGCACCCCTATGATCCCAGGACTCAGAAGGCTGAGGCAGGAGGATCCTCATGAGTCTGAGGCCAGCCTGGGACTACAAAAGTGAGTTCAAGGTCATCCTGAACTGCACAATGAGAATCTGCCGAAAGAAAGAAAGAAAGAAAGGAAGGAAAAGAAAAGAAAGAAAAGAGAAGAGAAAAGAAAGGAAAAGAAAAGAGCAAATGCCCATAGAGAGCCTTTAAAGCCTAGTTCTGGTGGACATTACACAGCATGATAGGCAAGATCTAAGGTCATGACCAGAGTAGTACGTGAGCAAATCACTGATGCTGCTCCAAAGCTAAACGAATCTCCTGAGTTACAGAAGTAGAGCTAGGAATCAGAAACGCTGATTCCAGCATTGGAATTATATTAGAATGCTAAGGCAGCAGAATCTCAACTTTAAACCCAGCCTGAGGAATTTAGGAACTTAATACAACCGTGTCTCAAAGTGTTTTGAAAAAGATATGGAAATGTAGCACAGAATAAAAAGTTCTGAGTTTAACTGCCACTATGGCATAGACTAAAAAGCATGAGGTACTGAGTTTGATTCCTGGTACACCCCCCGCAACACACACACAAAGTAATAACGTAGGAGTGGTAGTACAAGGCTGTAATCCCAGAGATCTAGAAGGATGTGGCAGGTGAACTGCAAGTTAAAGGACAGCTAAGGCAACTTACCAAGATCATGTTTCAAAATTAAAGCAGCCTACAGGTTGGATAATTCAGTGGTACAACTTGCCTAGCATGTATAAAACCCTGGGACTCAACCCCAAAAATCAAATGCATAAAAACTCATATGCCTAAGAGTGTTATAAAAAGATTCTATTATGATTGGGAAGGACTATACACTGGAAACAGAAAAATGTCAGGTTTACAGATAGTCTAAAGGTCTCCTGTGTTGGGTTAGGGCCCCAAGGTTTTGCATAATAAAAGTGTTGAGATTTTAGGCAGAGGAAAAACATTTTTTTCAGTGGGACCAGGTTTCAAACTAAGGACCTTGCACTTGCCAGACAGGCACTTGTGCTACAGAGCTATTGCCCCAGCCCCAAAATTTTCAATTTAAAAAAATCAATTATGCAGGCCAAAGATAGCTCAGTGGCATAAGTTCCTGCTTATCAAGCACAAGGTCCTGAGTTCAACCCCTGGTATCAAATAGGGGGAAAAAAAAATCAACTATATAACAATAAGGAAGACAAAAGGACCTAGACTAGAAGAAAGGAAGCCAGGAAGGACACCATTTAGGTAACAAAGGCATAACAGATAATTAGCTAAGTAAAATAAGAAGCCCAGTGCCTAGGCAGTGGGATAGGACAGAGGTTAAGATGACCATACAGGGGCCCGGCGGGATGGCTCAGTGGTCTAAAGCGCCTGCTTGGGGAAGCTTGGGCAGCTTCAGGGACCTCGGTTCAATCCCCGGCACCACATGCTGTGCCAGCCCTGACCTCGGGGTGGGCTGAGCCGGCCATAAAAAATGAGTGAATAAACAAACAAAGGTTCTGAAACAACAACAACAAAAATAAATAAATAAAATAAGATGACCATACAAGACAGATTAACTGGATGAGTAAGGAAAATGGCTTCTGAGGTCTCACTTGGTGACTACAGTGTGGAAAATGCTATTATTATGAGAGCAGACAAGTATCAATTTGTCTTAATCTTGCACTGGTTATGGGACATCCAACCAAAAATTTCACAATGGAGAGGGAGTCTTGCTATGTTGCCCAGGCTGGCCTCAAAATCATGTACAACCTCCTAAGTAATTGGGACAATACAGGCACCAATCCATCAAGCCCAAGTAAAGATTTTTTTAAGTAGATGAATTAGATATATAGATCTAGCATTTATGAGTTCATAGGGGACATTTGTGACAAAAACTAGGAAGAGTTCTGCAATATCAGAAATTAATTTTTCTTTTTGATACAGTCTCCTTATACAGTTGAGGCTGGTCTTGAACTTACTGCATAGCCCCAGGATGGTCTAAAACTCACAGTGATCCTTTTGCCGCAGCTTCCCAGGAGGTGGGATTAGAGGCATGAGCCACTCACTGTACCCAGCTAATTTCTCTAAGTATAATTATGTCACATAATGCTAAGAGCTAAAAAAGGAAGCCCTAGAGGCAGGGGAAACTCCAAGATATTCTAAGACTTGAAACTAAAGAATACCACCTTAAATGAGATAAGGAAAAAGTAATTAATAAGGTAAAGCATCAATATTCTGGCTTCCATTCAGATCATTCAAATCTTTCCTCTTAAAATGCTAATCAAGGACAGGGATGTAGCTAAGTAGTAGAGCACTTGCATGGCAAGTATGAACCCTAGGTTCAAGCCATACCACTAATTTAAAGGGAAAGGAACTCAAAAAGAGAAAATATAGCCTAATTATACTAATTTCTTCTGGCAAACAATGTATTCTATTTAAGTAAAATGTTTTGTTTTGTTTTGTTTTTAATGAATTTAGTACAAGCTCTACAGGGTCCCACTACACAGATCGGACTCATAGTGATCCTCCTGTTTTCAGCCTTGCAAGCGCTGGTATTACAGGTGCACACTAGCATACCCAGTCTCAATGGCCATCTCAGCACACCCTGGGGGCATGGAACTGGGGACTGAACCCCTGGTCACTGTATCTGCCTAAGCAGGAGCTTTAGTTCACTGAGCTATTTGGCTGGCTCTTCAAAATGCAATCTTATCAATTTGTCTCAGGGTACACTGAGTAGTCAGCTGTTATTATAAGGCCTTCAAGGGCTAAGGATATAGCTCAGTGATCTAGGTACCTGCCTGACAAGGATAAGGACACAGGTTCAATCCCCAGTACCACATTTGGTGCCAGCTATGGAAACCCAGGCATGCGACCCCGGATACGAATACTGGACGTGGTATCATACACCTGTAATCCCAGTGCTACAGGCTGAGACAGGAGGATAACTACGAGTCTGAGATGCATGGTGAGACCCTATTCTAAAAAAATAAATGATTAAAACAAAAAGGCCTTCAAATCTTCAGTAACTCTAAACCTGATGAAGTAGCTAAAATGATTATTTACATTTACAAAGCATGCGAACAAGCCACTAAAAAACAAATACGTTAGAGCTGGGTGTGGTGACACATGCCTGTAATTCCAGCACTTGGGAGGCTGAGGCAGGAGGATCAGTGCGAGTTCGGGACCAGCCTGGGCTACAAAAATGAGCTCAAAGCCAGCCTGAGCTGCATAGCGAGACCCTGTCTCAAAAAGAAAAAAAAAAAAAAAAAAAAAAAGTATAACACAGGACAATGTCTACCAATACTAAGAATATTCAATGTGTTAATCTCTTTATTTTTTTTTTTTTTTGAGATAAGGTCTTACTGTTTAGCTCAGACCAGCCTTAAACTCACTATGTCGCCCAGGCTGGCCTCTAACTCACAACAATCCTTCTGCCTCAGCCTCCCAAGTGCTGGAATTACAGATGTGTTTCACCACACCTGGCTGTATTAACTTGGAACTATGTTTAAAAAATAAATCTATTAGGTTGAACCTTACGTTATGCCAAATGCTATAAGCACTTAATCCAAAGCATTAGATGGTAGGGTATAAAAACAATCATTATAAATCCTATAGCTGAGATCAGAAAAATAAACCATAATTTTACAACTAAAAAAAAGAAAGAAAAAAGAAAATCCTGGGATGGGGAATGGGTCAACTATTAGCTGAGTTATAAAGATAACAATCAAGGAATCTATCCATGTTTTTAAAAAACATAACTTTATAAAGTTTAAATCTTAGCAGCTGAAGTACATAACCACTGAAAACAAATGGGTTACATATGTACAAAACAGAACTCAGAAGTACAAAAAATTTTCTGATGTTCACCATGGACAGCAAAAGGGAAACCAAGAAATGATCAGCTGTCATTAATCTGGATTTGGGCACCTCAGAAATGTACTCAGCTATGCCACAGGAGTAGATCTCTAAGCTTCATCATGGCCAGGTGGAACATCTGTTACATTCATCTAACTTCTTTAGTTCTAATTCCAAGATTCATAAATCTAAAGATTTTTCAGATAATGTAATATCAGAAAAAATTGTTTGAAAAGTACAGCACTTAAAAGAAAAAAAGCAAAATTTTACAGATTCTCTATCAAATGAGAGCCCAGCCAAGTAATCCAAAACCTTAAATCAGGGGCTAGGGAGATAGCTCCATGGCACAAGTGCCTGCCTGGTCAAGTGCAAGGTCATGAGTTCGAATCCCCATCCCGCAAAAAAAGAAAAAGAAAAAAAAACCTCAAATGAGATTAGATAGGCAACTAAATAGGATTCCCACAAGTTATTGTAAACCAAACACCATATCATTATTAACAAAACACAATTCAAGAAAGACCAGAGGACAATACTTTACTAAGGTAACATACCACATCTAATGGGGCATAGTCAATATCCTCTAGAAGGATCCAGTGGCCCTTTGTAACTGCCTGGGTTAAAGTGCCAGGCTGCCACACAAACTCTCCAGGGACATCTGTGCAGCGATACATCCCCAACAAGATCTGCAGAAAGAGAAAGAGGTAGGTAATTAGTAAAACCATTCACCTGAGGTGCCCAGACTATATCCTCCAATTAATTCTCTTAAACTTCAATAGGAATACCATGCACTTAAAATTTACACAGCTTGCCCTGATAGTTGGCGAAAGGCCAACTCTTATAGGCCTTTAGTAAAAACAATCTGGGCAAACATTTTCAAGCATGTCTACCCACCAGTGTCTACGCCACTTCTTAAGTACCTTACTGTCGGTCTGATCTCCAAGCTGGACTTTAAGAAGCTGAGGTTTCCTTCTACCTGTCATTGCAGCTAAATGTTCAACTAAGGAAGTTTTGCCACATCCTATTGGTCCTTCCAACAACACAGCATTCTGAGAAGCTACTGCCATAGCCAGGGTCTGAAGATTCTTGCAGACAGAGTCAACCAGCACAAAAGACTTAAGGGCCAGCTCCTGTTCACGCGAAGAGCTATCACTAACCTGAGGAGGCAAATGAGAAACAAAACTCTGTAATAGTCTTTCCCTCAAAGGAAGTAAGTTCTATAACAGTGGTACCAACCTTGTACAAGTTATAGCCAATGTATTAACACTACCAAAGCTATAATAACAGGCATGGGCTGGGGAGATAGCTCAGTGGTCTAAACGCCTGCCTGACAAATACAAAGACCTGAGTTTGATCCCTGGTACTGCATGCTGCACCTGCCCTAGAACCCCAAGTGCACAATGCTGGTCCTAAAACAGGGCATGAGAACGAAAGATAAAAAATTAGTTTTTTTAAATGATAGTAACAACAGGTGTATTATCCAAGCCAGGATCAGACCATCTCTCCACTTGTTTTAGAGGGAAGGTAGTATATGAAAACAGAATTTTTAAAAGATAAATTTAAAAGACTCTATCTCCTACAGTTTAAGCCAGAAAAGTTGACAGACTGGAAGAGAAAGGACACAAACTTCAACTATAACTGTTGAGATTTTTGTTTTCCTCCTCTCCCCATATTCTAGGACTTTACAGAACATAAAAAAGGCAGGCCAGTCATGGTGGTGCACTCCTGTAAGTCTAGCACTGGAGAGGCTGAGAAAGGAGGATCACTACCGCATAACAAGACCCTGTACCAAATAAATAAATAAAAGATTTTTTAAAAATTTAAAAGGCCAAGGCTGAGGCAGGAGGATTGGTGCGAGTTCGAGACCAGCCTGGGCTACAAAAGTGAGCTCCAGCCTCCACTGCATAATGAAACCCTGTCTCAAAAAGACAAAAAAAAAATAAAAAAAATAAAAGGCCAGTGAGATAGCTCAGTGGACAAAGTACCTGCTTAGGCAAATACAGGGACCAGGGTTCAATCCCGTACTACCACATGCCAAGCCAGCTCTGCTCCAGACATGGTGGCACATACCTGTAATCTCAGTTCTGGGGAGGGTAAGACAGGAGGATCACTACAAGACCAAGCTGTGTAGAGTCCGAGCTGTGTAATATGACTCTGCACCAAATACACAGAAAAATAAACACATAAAATAAAAATAAAAGACCTTGTTTCAAAATGAAAAACAAAAATATGGCTATAGCTCAATACAAATGCCCTAAGTTCATGGCTATTACCACAAAAATAAAAAAAATCAATGAATAAACAAAAAAATTAAAACTGTACTAGTGACAATACTGGACAGCCTATACTTAGGCTTAGTATGAACTCAGCAAGCACAAGGCCTGAGGGGGGATCCTAGCAAATGCAAAAACAAACATATACAACACTGAAAGAATATATTATAAAATTGTTAAATTTTATTTCAGTTATAGTATTAGGAGTTGGGCAAGGTAGATCACACCTTTAATTCAGTAGTCTGGCAGGATGAAGCAGGGAAACCACAAACCTAAGAATGGCTTGGCACACTGGGCCACTCAGGCAGACCATGTCTCCGAATTTTAAAAAAAGCTAGAGGGGGCTGGGGAGATAGCTCAGGAGAATAAGCGCTTGCCTGCAAGTGCAGGGTCATGAGTTCAATCCCTAGTACCGCAAAAAAAAAAAAAAAAAAAAAAGGCTGGAGATGTATCTCAGTTCAAAAGCCATGGGCTCAAATGAGTCTACTTCAAAACAGAAATAGTACTGGAATGAAAAGATTTTTTCTTTCAGAGATATATTCTAAAATATTTGAATATGAAATGATACACAGCAGATGACAGTGAATCTAGATTGTCAAGTTGATCAGCCTGACAGAAGTCTAACAGATTACTGGTACATCCCTTCAGGGAGGGTTTGGGTGGGCTGCAGGGGCATAACCTTGAGAACTGTATCTACTTATCGGTCCCTTCCCTTGTTGCCAGTTCTGTGTCTCTGCTTCCTGGCCCCCATGGGGTCGTGGGCAGCTTCCCTCCATCACGCCCCTCTTTTTTTTCCCCTTTTTGTGGTGCTAGAAAGTAAGCCCAGGGCCTTACACGGGTCCTAGACAAGAATCTGGTGAAGTTCAAATCCAGCCTTTTTTTTAATTGAGATGAAGCCTCAGTGTTGTTCAGACTAACCTTAAACTGCTGCCTTAAGAAATCCCCCTGTCTCCTATTGATTATTACTATACCCTCTTTAAAATAAATTTTTTAAAAAGTAAAAAAAAAAAATAAAAATTAAGGTTTATTGAAAGCAAGCATTATTCATTTTTGTCCTACCTTGCATAACTATGTATGTTAATCTGAGCAACAGATCTGACAAAATAGGACATATAACAACACTGTTAATTTGCCATTCCTTTTTTGTGTACATTGTCTACAAAGTCTCATTACATAGATCAAGCTCACAGTGATTCTCCTGTTTTCAACATCGCAACAGCTGCAACTGCAGGTGGGCGCCACCACTCCCCGTCTCAAGTGCTGTATCAGCACACACAGGGGCAGGGCCAGAATGGCACACTGGGGATCAAACTCCCCCCACTGCATCTGCCTTAGCAGGTACTTTAATCTGCTGAGCTATCTGGCTGGTCCAAATTGGCTATTCTTGCTTGGAAATCTATAACATATGTATTGTGTTACTGTTTCTATCTTTGCATCTGCTGCTTTTTGCTTTTGTTTACACTCTTCAAAATAAAATAAATTATATATAAAATAAAATACATGGTGGCGCACACCTGTAATCCCAGCACTTGGGAGGCTGGGGTAGGAGGATTGATGTGAATTTGAGACTAGCCTGGGCTACAAAAGTGAGCTCTAGCCCAGCCTGAACTGCATAGTGACACCCTGCTTCAAAAAAAGACAAATTAATTAATTAATTAATTAAATTAAAGAAATTCCCCTGACTTGTGTTCCTGAGTAGCTGGAACAGGCATATGTTATTCTGCCCAGCTTACAACTTTGCTGAAGTTAAAGCCATCACACAAGCACCACTACAGTTTTGGGGGTTTTTTAAAATTATTTTATTTTTCATGTTATGGCCGGCTCAGCCTTCTCCGGGGGAGGCACTGGCGCAGCATGTGGTGCTGGGGATTGAACCTCGGTCCTTATGGTTGCCTAAGCTTGCTTAAGGAGATGCTTTAGACCACTGAGCCATCTTACCAGCCCACCACTACAGTTTTGAACATTCTATTAAACACGAATGAAGGGAATGTGAGGGTAGAGGGCCCATAATGGAATTCTCTTAATTTCTCCTTGAACATTTCCAAAACAATAGCCAACTTGGCAAACTCAATTTGACTAACTAATTCACAGAGTCAAACCACGGAAAAAGCACAGTGGGTATGTAAGTGGGGGAAGGGAACAGGCCCCTACTTGTACCAACATACCTGCTCTCCAGGAGCTGGCAGCTGCCTGGGCAATACTACCCCACAGATAGCTGTAACCCTGGAGCAGAGGTCAGTTGAAACAAGGTGTCCTTGTAAGTATTGCAGCTCCTTCTCCTTGCGCCAAAGACAGGCTTCAGGATTAGCCAGAATCAAGGCCTTTTCCAAGTCCTGTAACTGGGCCTCTTCCAGTAACCTGAGGGAGAAGAGTCTCATCAATTACTGAACAGAAGACACAGTAAGACCTCCAGAAGTTTCTGGCTTACCTCAAACGGAAATGAATCAATTCATCATTACTGAAAATCTTTTTCAGAAATGATAACTTGTGTTCTTCACTCATACAGGTGACCAAAGCAAGACAATTGGCTGTGTACCTGGAGAAAATAAACTATGTAAATTCAATTGATTTTTTTAAAAAATGTATTTGGTACATGTTTATAGTGAGACAGTTTGTAACAGCTGTATAATCTTGGAAACCAATATGCCCGCCAACCAATACATGATTTAAAACAGGTGTATTTTTAAAAAACATAATGGAGTACTACTTGCCCATTTAAAAAAAAAAGAAAAAAAAGAAAAGATAGATTCTGTCGACTTAAAAGAAAGAAAGACGGAAAGAAAGAAGGAAAGAAAGAAAGAAAAGAAAAGAAAAGAAAAGAAAAGAAAAAAGATAGATTCTGTTGACTTTAAAAGAAAGTATTTGGTACAGGGTCTCATTACCAGCTGGGACTTGGAGTAGTCCTGTTTTCAGCCTCCCCAGTGCTGGGATTACAAATATGCACCACCACACCTGGTCTTGATAGCCTGTACAGCATGTGGTGCCAGGGATCAAGACTGGTCCCCATGCTTACCTAAGCAGGCACTTAGTCTGCTGAGCTATCTCACCGGCCCTGCAGTTGATTACTTTTAAAAAGGAAACACTGTTACAGCACACATTTACCAATAGAAAAAAAAAAACAAAAACACAAATCAGGCATGATGAATTCACTCAAGAAAACATGAAAAAATGTGGAGCTGCACTAAAATCATCTCACTTTTTTTTTAAGTGACACAGGATTAAAAAGAGAGCAAAACTTCAAAAGCCACATGAATAAAAACAGCGAATTTTAATTTTTTTCTTTTCTCCCTTCATATACCCTGTACCATCCCACCCTAGAAACATTAAGAGCTACGCACCAGCGAACCAAGATGTCATGACTTCGGAGGAGGGGAACACACACACTCCAGTCCCAGAGCTCCCTGAATGCAGACTGCTCATGCTGCAGAAATTTATAGGCAGCTTCCATTAGGTCCCGAAGCTTCATCCGCCTGCGCCCATAACGAATGGGATTAGCATCTGAGCTCTCCAGGAAGAGCCTCTGAAAGACTGGAGAAGAGTCTCTGAAATACCTCAGGGCAAACCTGTAGGAAAAAAAGATTATTCTCACTGGTTGAAACATCCCAGCTTTCATCTGTACTCAGGACTGCAAAACAACCTGGAGCTAGGAAGCAATGCTCAAGATAAGCACAAGGACTCCCCTCAAAAGTACCACAGCTATCCTCACCAACAGTGAGGTCCTGAGCTCCTACAACAACGAAGAATGCCAAGTTCGCATCAGGAAAGAAAATGTGACAAGCTTCTTCATAAGGCTGAACAGTGCACCATCTTCCCCTCCAGAGCCAGGAAGCGATGCTCAAGATAAGGACCAAAGCTTCTCCAAAGTTCAAGAAAGCCAACATGACAAGGTCCTCCAGTAGAACAGATCAAGAGAACTAGCACGCCGGGTGTGGTGGCGCACACCTGTAATCCCAGCACTCGGGAGGCTGAGGCAGGAGGATCAGTGCGAGTTCGAGACCAGCCTGGGCTACAAAAGTGAGCTCAAGGCCAGCCTGAGCTGCATAGTGAGACCCTGTCTCAAAAAAAAAAAAAAGAGAACTAGCAGCTTCCCACAGCTCCAATAGCTTCTCTAACAGTATCCCTAAGTGTTTCAGCAGTTTCTCCTACCCTTATGCTGCTGGTAACAATACTCAGGTGGGCCTCCTCTACACCCAGTACCACGCTAGTGTAATTCAGCTGGGTGTAATAAGTTGACCACCAATTAGAAATCTGCTCCATTTGGAGACCAAACACAGGGCCTCACATTACCAATGAGCTATGTCCTGAGCCTATAGTTCTTCTAATCCCTTTCAGCCCATCCAACAAAAAATCAGAAACAAAGAAATGAGAGAGGGGAGGGGAGGGGAATTACTCACAGAAGTACGTCAGGGTGGCTACCAATGAGCTTGCTCATGGACACACAGAGCCGTTCATGCAGGTCATGGTTGATTTGGCCTCCAGTTTTAATGGTTTCAGCATTCCTTTCCAGCAAATCTAAAAGGAGAGGGCGCAGCTGGCGGCCAAGCAGCAGAGTATAGTCTTTATCCAGCAGCAACTGTGCTAAAATATTCAGGATACACTGGCGATCTTGAGGTGTCCACACCTTGAGAGGCAAAGCAAAATATCTATGTAAATAGCATCAACAGTCCCACCTACAATCTCCACACACTGGAGACTAAGACAAAAGGATCAAACGGGGTCTGATACCACAGCTTAGTGGTAGAGCTTGCAATTAGCATGTGGGAGGCTCTGGGTTTAATTCCCAACATGGAAATATGTACACACATTCTGGAAACGAATGAGGGTACCTCTAAGGAAATCTCTGCCTCTAATATTAAGCAAACACCTAGATGCAATGCACACGCTTGCAACACCAGCACTAAAGGGAGTTTCAGACAGGATGACTGCAAGTTCATATCCAGCCTGGGCAATTTAGTAAGACTGCATGTAAGGAAAAAAAAAGGCTCTGGTGATTTAGCTCAGTGGGAGACACTCTGGGTCTTCCAAATAAATAAAAAAGATTCAAAGTAGATACCTACATTTGGCATGCAAGACAAAGAAAAGTATAAAATTATAATGCCTGGGCTGAAAACAACCATAACAAAAAAGAAAAATATGTATAAAATCTCATATGTCTAGTACATATGTAGTGTGGGGGTGATAAGAGGCTGAAACTTCCAAAGTAGAACATGCCCTCTGACCTAGCAAGTCTAATGCTATGAATTTAGCCTAAGAAGCATTTTTCTTTTTTTTAAAATTTATGTGTCTAGTATAGAATCTCACTAAGGTTGGAATCACAGTGATCCTCCTGTTTTCAGCCTCCCCAGCACTGGGATTACAGGTATGCACTGCCACACCCAGAGTCCAGCTCAAGGTGCCCAGGAATCGAGAGCCCTGGTCCCTGCACTTGCGTAAG
This sequence comes from Myocastor coypus, assembly GCA_004027025.1. Taxonomy (NCBI): domain Eukaryota; kingdom Metazoa; phylum Chordata; class Mammalia; order Rodentia; family Myocastoridae; genus Myocastor; species Myocastor coypus. The sequence goes on from PVJA010003198.1 coordinate 90,822, forward strand.
CAGATGCTTACTTAGTCCACTGAGCTATCTACCAGCCTTCATTTTAAGCAGTTTCATGCTGAACAGTTTTAACTTTGAGAGTGTCCTTGAAACCCAAGGTAGGGGCCCAGCAGGATGGCTCAGTGGTCTAAAGCGCCTGCAGGTGGCTGCAGGGACTGCGGTTCGATCCCTGGCACCACATGCTGCGCCAGCCCTGCCCTGAGGGCAGGCTGGGCTGGCCATAAAAATAAATAAACAAACAAAAGTTCTGAAACAAAAAAATAAATAAATAAATAAATAAAATAAATAAAAAAAAAAAAAGAAAGCCAAGGTAAATATGTGAAAATATGGTAGTTTCTCTCCCTTCTTTTTTTTTGGTACTAAAGATCAAACCCAGTGCCTCGTGTGGGTGGACAAGCACTCTACCCTTCATTTATATCCCAGTCTGTTTAAATTATCACTAATAGAAAATTAAATTTTAAAAAAATTTATCATTCAAAATAAAAGTTACAGGTGCAGGGACAGAGCTTAATGGTATAGTACCTGACTGGCAAGCCCAAGGTCCTGAGTTTAATTCCCAGTATCAAGTAAAAAAGTCATCTTACAGCTGAGCTTTTACAATCTTAACCAAATTAGGTAGTACATTCTAAAACCATGCTTGTGAACAAAGCATTAAACGGGGGAAAGATGTTATCTTACAGTAATCATTATCACTATTACTTCTGCTGGTCATAGAAGCTAATTAAAAGATTTCCATAAAAAGTCACAGAAATTTAACAGACTTACAAAGGTATGATTCATTTTCAACTGCTAAATGTCTCTATAAGCAAGCTCTAAAGCTATTTTCAAAAAATATGATCTGTGGCTAAACAATCCATTCTAAAAGTGAATACTTTTTAGGAGGCAGGAAACAGGAGGATCACTATGAGTCTGAGCTGCATAGTGAGACCCTACACAAAAAATAAGTAAAATAAAAGTGGATATTTTATATACAGAGAACATCTTTTAGGAAGCATCTAATTGAATTTTTTCTTCAAAAAATAATCCAGAGCTAGTCATGGTAGCACATGCCTATATTCTCAGCACACAGGAGACTGAGGCAGGTTGAGGCAGGAATGTTATTAATTCAAGGCTAGTTTGGACTACATAGTGAAATTCTGTCTGAAAAAAATAACAACTAAAACAGTATGGGCAGGATGTGCTGGTACATTTAATCTCAGCATTTGAGAGGCTGAGGTAGGAGGATCTGAGTTCAACGTTGGCTGAAGCTATAAAGTATGGCTGGGTCTCAAAACAAAAAACAAAGGGTTTACAAAATTGTGTAACAAAGGGGCCCGGCGGGATGGCTCAGCGGTCTAAAGCGCCTGCTTGGGAAAGCTTGGGCGGCTTCAGGGACCGCGGTTCGATCCCTGATCCCCGGCACCACATGCTGTGCCAGCGCTGCCCTCGGGGCAGGCTGAGCTGGCCATAAAAATGAGTGAATAAACAAATGTTCTGAAACAAGAAAATGAATAAATAAATAAAATAATTTTTAAAAAATTGTGTAACAAAAATAGAAATTAGCCAAGGAAAGTGGGACAGGCCTATAATCCTAGTTACAAGGGAAAATGAAGTTGCTAGGTTAGCTGTATTAAATGAAATTTTAACCTAAGCTAATTCCAACTTACCGTGGATTTTTCAGGCCATGGCCCATTATAAACTGAGGAATATCCATGTATTAAAAGATTAACAAAAAAAAAAAAAAAAAAAAAAGATTAACAAAGATACCATGCAATTCCAACACTTAGGAAGTGAAGGCAATAGGATCACTGCAAATGCAAGATTAGCCTGGGTTAATGAGTTTAAAGGCCAGCCTGAACTGCATAGTGACTCTTAAAAAAAAAAAACTGAAACAGGTATCTGTACTTTTTTTTTTTTTTTTTTTTTTTACTTGTTCTTGGTTTCTGAACACTTTTAAAAATGTATCATGGGGCTTTTGGGTTAGCTCAGTGGTTAAAGCACCTTTGTAGGCAATTCCAGTCAGGCACAGGGAACAGTGGTTCGATACCTAATCCCACCCTCAAGGTAGCCTGAGCCAGCCAAAAAGAAAAATAAAATAAAATAAGATAAGATAAAATAAATGAATAAATAAATAAATGAATCATTAATGGTCAGCTTAAACAACAGACCTGTCACTTCTTGGTGCTCCTGGGCTTTCAGCTGCTCCTAGGACCTCAGCATCTATCATTCCTACATGGCCATCCTCCTATGTATTTTTCTTCTAATAAGGTCAACAGTCATACTGGATTAGATCTACAACATCCCCCACAAGCCTTACACACTTCGCAAGTGACTGGATTATGGCAGCGCCATGCTCATCAATCACTCATCAGTGAGTTCATTTATGAGTGGGCTGCAGGAAGGGGCGCCTGGTTGGAGGTGGAGTGCCGGGCTACAAGCTAGCAAAGTGTACTGCATTCGTGCCTCTTCCTCCCTTCTCCATCCTTCCCAGCTGCAGGGGGCTGGACAGCTGTCCTCTGCCCTACCCTTCCCTGAGTGTTGCAGCCAACTTTAGAGTAAAAGCACTGAAACCCGTATTAAATGAAATTTAGGGGCAGGATGCACCGGTACATTTAATCTCATGGTATTTTGTTCCAGCAACAGGCAAGTGGCTAAGACAGATCCTACCTAAGTGGGCACACTGGCATGTATCTGTAATCCTAGTGTTCAGGAGGCTGTGGCATTGGAACTATGAGTTTGAGGCCAGCATGTGATATGTGATACACAGACAATTAAAAGCTGGGATAGACTATGTAGCAAACAAAACACTCAAAACACTGGGGGAAAAAAAAAGTCCTATCTGTTGACTTCATCTTAACTTCAATACATCTATAAAAGCCCAACTTTCAAATAAGGTCACATTCCCAAGTTCTACAGATATTTTTGGTGGGCACAATTTTGTCACTGTTTTGCAGCACGGAGAACTGAACCCAGAGACCTGAACATGCTAAGCAAGTGTTCTACTGCTAAGCAAAGCATATAGCTCTGGTGGACATAATATAATCTATAACAAATGTGGTTACTCCTCTAATATTCAGATAAATGGTTGGTAGGTTGATTGTTACAAAAAAGCACCTCACTGTGGAGTGCACGCTAACTTTGAACTATAAGGTTCAGGCTGTCCTCAAACTCTCAAAAATACTTCTGCTTCCTCCTAAGCACTGGGATGATAGGCATCCCAGTGAGACACACTGTCATATACAGTATTTTTTTTAATATGTATTTTATGTATTTAGTACAAGGTCTACTGGGTCTCGGACTCATAACGATCTTCCTATTTTCAGGCTCCCAAGCTCTGGGATTATAGGCCTGTGACTCCACACCCAGTCTTAATTGCCATCTCAGTGCACCCAGGGTCAGGGCCAGCATGGCACACCAGAGATCAAACCCTTATCCCTAACCCTTGTCCCTGTGTCTGCCTAAGCTGGCGCATTAATCCACTGAGCTATCTGGCTGGCCTTTACAGTATTATTTTAGAATGTTTGGATTTTTGGCTGTGAAAACAATGGAGAGCTTTATATATAATGATTACAGATTCAAACTTTTTTTTAGTGATTATGTTAAATGATCAGAATAGGGAAACACTGGAAAAAGTGGAGTAGTTCAAGCACCATCACCACAAAAAAGAAAAAGTAGATCAGGTGTGGTGGCACACATCTGCAATCCCAGCATTAGGGGAGGCTGAGGCAGAAAACCAAGTTTGAGCCCAATCTAGGCAAGTTAGACCCTGTCTCAAAATAAATAGAAAAGGGATGGAGATGTAACTCACTGAGATGGCCCTGGATTCAGTCCCCGTATCAAAAGAAGAGTAAAATTATTAGAGCGAATATGGAGGAGGCTAGGCAGGAGGATTGTAAATGAAAGGCCAGGATGGGATATACATTTGAAAAGCTATCTCAAAAAAAAAAAAAAAAAAGTAGCTCAGTAATGGAGTACCCCTGAGTGTGACTTTGTACCACAAAAACACAAAAACAAACAAAAAACTAATCTAATACAGGTTACTGGCTTTCCCCAGTCCATTCCAATACATACACAACCGTTTTTTCCTTGAGTCCTGGGATTTTGAACCTAGATCTTCTTGCATGAAAAACAAGTGTGTTGTCAATGCGCTACACCTTCAGCCTTATAAACACACTTTTACATCCGATTACTGTGGTGAGTCATAAATCCCCTAAAAGCTGGTCCACAAACCCTAGTTCAGAATTCAGTCTAAATTCTAAGTTCGGGCCCGGTGGGATGGCTCAGTGGCCTAAAGTGCCTGCTTGGGAAAGCTTGGGCGGCTTCAGGGACCGCATGCTGCGCCAGCCCTGCCCTTGGGGTGGGCTGAGCCGGCCATAAAAATGAGTGAATAAACAAACAAAGGTTCTGAAACAAGAATAAAAATTTTAAAAAAAAATTCTTTTAAAGAAAAAATAGGGGCCTGGCGGGATGGCTCAGTGGTCTAAAGCCCCTGCTTGGGAAAGCTTGGGCGGCTTCAGGGACCGCAGTTTGATCCCAGGCACCACATTCTGCGCTAGCCCTGCCCTCAGGGCGGGCTGAGCCAGCCACAAAAATGAGTGAATAAACAAACAAAGGTTCTGAAACAAGAAAAAAAATAAATAATTTTTTTAAAAAAATAAAGAAAAAATAAATAAATTCTAAGTTCACTTAGAGAAACATACAGCTATCAACAGTATGTAACTCAGGAGCCTTTCACAAGCTCAGCTCATTTGAACTTTTATCTCCTTCCTTAGCCCAGCTCACCAAAAAATTTTCCCCTTTGTGTTACTGAATCCCTTCACGCAACTTCACCAAGAGCCAGAAATTGAGAGGACATATCCAACTCCAACTCTTTTCTGTTTGTCATCAATTCGTTATCTCTATACTAAATGGCCCTTGGTTTGGGGTGGTAGAGTGTGCGTAGTACAGGGGGAGGGTATGGGTTCCATCCCTAGTGAAATGCCTCCCATGAGACTTCCCTACTGGCCCAAATTGGTCAGATCTCTGTCTCTAAGCAATGCAACAGAAACGTGAATAATGACTGAATGAGTTCTACAAGAATTAAAAAACATTCCCTAATCTCAAGAAGTTTAAGCACATTGAGAGTAATGAAGCATAAAATAGAAAAATAAAATGCAACGTGAACAGATGTCTAGGAAGGATTCTCAATTCAGGCAGAGGTAATGAGAGAGATAGTTCTTAAACCCCCAGCCAAAAACTCATTTCCAGCAAACTCTAGTTCACCTCATAATTCCTGTAGCTAGTCTGTCAGCACCAGTTGTCTAGCATCGTCTTTCGATTCCCTTATGAACTGCCTTCAGAATGAGCAAAAATTCCTTTGGGCCTGAGACCTTTACAGACCTATGCTGCACTACACTGCGACTTACGCACGGCAGGAACACAATCAATATCCATAACTGAGCCAGAGGAAAGGACCGGACAGATACAAAAAAACGAAATCCACTCAAGGTGACCAGGGTAGTCACACTTACATCTTTTAATATGCACATCCAGAGGGCTGACACCCATCCCACTTTCAGGAAAGCCAGCCACGTTTCTTTAGGCAGTCACGCCAGTCGCTACAGCCCAACCTCCTCACTGGAGGAGGGGAAGGAAGGTTCGCGTAGGAAACCAAAAGCGCTAGCCACCTCCCCCACACCGGGCGCCCCCGCCGCCAGCGTAGGTGGCGGAGCAAGAGGCCGCCCACTTCTCCCGACACAGCGCACGTGCCGAGAGAGGAGGCGGCGGTGGGGACGCGTTGGGGGAGCGACAGGGGCGCTCAACCCTTCCTCTCACTCCCGTACCTGCTTGGCCAAGAACCTGCCCAGCTCGCCGCGGCTCTTCTCGTTCTTAGCAGCAATTAACCGTAGCTGCGTGGCGGCCACTTCTAACGAGAGGTGTTCCATGGCCCCGGACCCGGCGGCCCTGCAGCCTAGGGCGCTCGCTGTCTGGCCCTAACGACGCGCCCACGGCCAGGGCCCGCAGAAAGCCAGGCAGCAACAGCACACGTGCGGGACTCCTGGGCGCGGCACGTCAGTACCGCGCGACGGCGACGACTGCCTGCGCTACCGGCTCCGCCCCCGCGGCGGCGGAAATGCTGGGGGAGGGGAACGGAAGCCGGAAGTGCCTGTGATGGCTCGGGCTTCAGAAACCGGCTCCCTCAAACAGGCTGTGTGGTGGGGCTGTGAAGCGAAAATTCTCAGACAGTGCGTGCCAGGGCAGAGGCGGGAGATGGCTTGTGGACACGTCACTTCACCATGCTCCTGCCCTCTGCCTCAGCACAGGAAAGGGTCGCGTGTGGAAGAGCGAATTCGCCTTCTGAAATTCTCGGGTGTCTCTAGGTCCTGGACATGGTCGGGCGCGGCACGTACCAGCCGGTTTTACAGCTTTGAGAAACGTGCTTAATATAGATATGGGTAACCACTGTTCAATAAGTATGGCACATACAGTGAAGGATACTCTTGGCCGGGAAGGCATGGGCAGAAGCCTAAACTCCCGTCTCTGCTGAAGTTAAGGCAGGAGGAAGACCCTAAGTTTGGCGCCAGTATGGGCTACACACCAAAACCCTGTTGCAAGAAACAAACCCTGAAGGCATTACGAAGAATAGAGCAAGCTGAAACTGTGTTAATATGAAAGCCGAACTAATCAGCAGTGACAAAATGCTCTAGGAGAGTACCGATGGCCAAGGGGCCGGAGGAAGCTTCCTGAAGAGCACAAAATGTTTTATTCATACTGTGCTACAACGCCAACCCCCATTTATTTTTCATTCCGAGGAAGGGGCTCACTAATCACAAATTGCTTAGGCTGGGTCCGAATTTAGAACCCTCTTGCCTGAGCCTCACAAAGGGCTGTATTTCACCACCATGATGAGTTCAATGGAGAAAATTTTTATTTATTTATTTATTTATTTATTTATTTTTTATTTTTTATTTTTTTGTCTTTTTGAGACAGGGTCTCGCTATGCAGTTGAGGCTGG
>PVJA010003199.1:0-45630 GCA_004027025.1 Myocastor coypus
GGACACCTCTGAGTTATAGGATATTACAGCACAGGTTCTCTTATATCCTGGGTCTTTATTGACCTTGAAGGGCTAGGTCCAAAATATTGGCTGTCCTTATAGCCCTTCTTTTTCTCCAATTGTCAGTCTGTTAACTTACATTCTCAACCCTCCAGCAGAAAAGCTTTGTGATACTATTACTCTATAACATAGGTACTGGGCTTATCATCACTGGCTTTTTTTTTTTCTTAATTAAAATATTTATTTATTTATTTACTTACTTACATATAGTACAGAATTTCAAAACCAGAAAAATTTAACAATGGCTATATTACATTTTTTCATTATTGGATCAGTTTAGATTAATTGATATCAGTGTATAAGATTGATCAAATAAGCCGGGCATGGTGGCGCACGCCTGTAATCCCAGCAGTTGGGAGGCTGAGGCAGGAGGATCGATGCAAGTTCGAGACCAGCCTGGGCTACAAAAGTGAGCTCAAGGCCAGCCTGAAATGCATAGCGAGACCCTGTCTCAAAAAGACAAAAAAAAAAAAATTGATCAAACAATTAAATATTAACACTTTCAATAAACATTAATTTTTTTTCTTTCTTTTTTTTACCAGTTGGCACACAACACATTATCCTCACAACAGTTATACAGAGCACAGTGTGTGGGCATGACCCACCTTCCTATTGATGTTGCTAAGGAAAGAAAAAAAAATTCTTCTCTTTGAACTAAGAGGAAGCAGATGCATACACAATCCACTGTTCCACAATTGCAGTGGGTCACCAGTGAAACTTGCAACATTGGACGCTATTCATCCAAGCCTCCTACAGCTCATCTCACCAACCTAGCTCTCCGTTTCATGCCTTGTAATTCAGCTGTTTTGCTGGGTGATCAAGGACAAGTCAAAGCAAGACCTGTATAACAAAACATTCATCTTTTTGTATCTTCCAAGGTCAAATCCCCTCAGGATTAACTTTGGAACTATATATAGTGCTTTAGAGAACTGTTGTCAGTGTCAGCCTTCAGGATGAGTCACTGCCATTGCTTGGCCAGTTTGCTTTCTGTGAAAGCCTGAGAGAATGTTTTTCTCTGGGTGACTCTCTTTAGACACACTATAGTTCATTTATCCCTTTTCTCTGAGGTCCCATAATCTCCTTGACCAGAAAATATGAGACATCTCTGAGTTACAGGATATTATAGCACAGATTCTCTTATATCCTGAGTCCTTACTGACCTTGAAGAGGTAGGGCCAAAATATTGGCTATCCTCATAGCCCTTCCTTTTCTCCAATTTTTGGTCTGTTAACTTACATTCTCAACCCTCCAGCAGAAAAGCTTCGTGATACTATTACTATATAACATAGGTAATTGAGCTTATCGTCACTGGCTTTCTGAATATCAAACATCTTTGACTTAGCTTGGAATTGATATTTTCTGACAATCATTGATATTCTAATAACTCTCCATAGAATGTCATATAAGCAGTTACACAATTTTTACACAGATATTTAGAAATTCAAGGAAATACAAAATTGTAGCCTGTCAAGCCTGTGGTATTGGGCCCAATCTTTTACTTTCAACTGGTACTCTTAACAGAGAGCATAACAGTAACTAAGTTTACATTGGGAGCAGTACACATCAAAAAGACGAGAGTGACATGCATTCCAAGCATAGTTTTAGTGTTACATGGTGCTATGATCAGTGTGATGAACCTTTTGAAAGTTCATAGGACCAATATCTTATTCATCCTGTGTACATAGGTGCATGGTTTTGCTCCTGATATGTTTCCTCTTTTATCTACTTCCGGTGACTTTGTTGTTTAATCCATAACATATTCAGCTGTGTTATCCCTTTCAATTTTTATTTTCTTCTTTAAAGTTTTTATATTAGGGAGACTGTATGATATTTACACATGTAAGTCTGGTTTATTTCACTAATGAGTATATGTTCAATATACATCCATTTATATATGAAGTCTTCAAACTTATTATTTTCTATAGCTGAGGAATATTCCATTGTATAAAAGTACCACATCTTTTTCAACCATTCTTCAAATGATGGGCATTTTGGTTGTTTCCAAGATTTGGCTATTACAAATTGGGCTGCTATATACATAGGTGCACAGATATCACTATGGTATCATGTTTTCAGTTCTTCTGGGAAAATTCCCATCTGCACTGTTGATGGGAACGTAAACTAGTACAGCTATTATGGAAATCAATGTGGAGATTCCTCAAAAACTGGAACTACAAATTCCATTTAACCTGACTATTCTTTTAGGTAACTTTCCCGAAGTGATAAAGCTATCCTGTTATAGGAATACATGCATTCCTATGTTTGTAGCAGCACAATTCATAATCATTGAATTTTGGAAATGTTCCATATGGCCATCAACAGATGAATGCATAAAGAAAATGTGGTATTTACACACGATTGAGTACTACTCTGCCATAAACAAAAATAAACCAGTCATTTGTAGGAAAACGGATGCATCATGAGATCATAATGTTCAGTGAAATAAATCAGAAGGACAAGCTTAAATGTCACATGGTTTGTCTCATGAGTAACCTTAAAGATAAACAAAGAGCCAAGTAAAAAGAAGATAATGGGGAATAGAGATGTTTCTCAAAGCTGATTAAAAGATGGAGGGAGGGGTGAGGAACAGGCAAAATAGAAAAAAAGAAAAAGAGATGGGATATCTTTTACCTGTACCACCTCCACGCAAGGAATGCAAATATGTATCATAAAATAAAGGAAAAATAAAAAGCAAGGGGATAGCATATTGGGAGGATGGGACAGGAAAGAAAGGGAAGGGGAATGAGAAAAGAAATGAAACTGTGTATGTACAAACTTGCCATAGTAATTAAACATGTGCCACACTTGTGCTGATAAAATAAAGCAATAAATAAATAATTGCTGTGGTCAAATAAAGGCACCCCTTTATTCCTACTAGGATAGCTATAGCAAAAGAATGGAAATTAAAAATGTTTGTAGTGTTGAAAATCACCCCTAACATTGTTGGTAAGAATACAGAGTAAGTCAGCAGTTCAAAGTCTGACAATGCCACTAAAAGATAAACATATATTAGTATATGTGATTATATGAGACCACAGTTCTATTCTTAGGTATATATAAATTAGAAAGAATTAGAAAGGCAGACTCAAAGAAGTATACCTGTTCACAAATGTACTGTGCAGAGTATCCAAAAAGACAAACATGGTTTAAATACCTATCAGTAGTTAAACAAATAGAGTGATTAATGGTATATCCAAAATGTAGCATTATTCAGCCATGAAAAAGAATGCAATAATGATACATGGTACAAAGTATTTGCAACTCCTTACTAAGTAAACAAGGCCAGCCTTAAAGGCTATGTATTGTATAATTAAATTTATATGAAGTATATTGAATAGGTAAGTTTATAGAAACAACTCACAATGATGGTTACCAGTGCCTGGGGGAAAGAGAGAATTAGTAAAACTGTGTACTGAGGAAGAACTTTTTACTTGAGAGTGATGGAAATATTTTGGGAGTAGATCTAGGTAATGACCATGCAGCACTATAAATGCACAAAATGTCCGTGGAATTCAGAAGGTGTATTTCTTCAGAAATAATACCAAATGGCCTCTACCTCTGTATAGTTTCCTAAAAATGAAAAATAAATTTATAAAAGAAGGCTGCATTCATTCTTGTCAACTGGATGTGGCTTTCTTTAGGATGAGGACTGTTTGACTTCGTTATTTTAAATAGGGATACTTAATTGTTAATTTTATCATTGATTGCCAAGTTACATGTAACTTACTCCTCATAGCACTTATGTTTAAGTGAAGAGAAACATAAAGATAAGTAAATAAACAGATAATTGTACCATAAGACATACTACAAGCTGTAACAAAAGCTAGTAGGAAGCTTGAGGCATAGAACTGTGGGGGCGGCATTAATCTGTTCCACTGGAGAATAGGGCAGTTGACTATCTTTGGGACTACAGTAAGTTCTCATATGAGTAGACATTTTCTAGTGAAATGTCTTATGGAATCTGGGAATATAGCTTAGTAGTAAAGTACATGTTTATCAAGCATATTCCTGTGTTCAATCCCAGATCCCCATCCCAAATAGAGGTGGAAGTAGATGGTTACCTAAATCTTTGTGTAATCTGTGCTGCCAGCACTTGTGCTTGCTACCAAAATTGATAAGACTTTGCTTCCAGTGTTACATTTTTACATATTTCCAGATTGGTTCCACACTACTTACACAGTCTCTGAGCAGATACCATGTTCATATCAATGGTGTGAACAATTTTGTGTTATTTTGAACACAACTTTGCTTTTTATCACTTACTGATAGTGTAATGACAGGATTTTTGATGCACTGCCTGCTTTGAACTCTTTCCCAGCTTCTAACTCTATTGTTTCCAAGTTGGATTCATTGATTAAATTCCAATTTCTGGTTGAATTACAATAGCATTTCTCCATACTCCCCAAGATCCTGTTTACCCCATTTTGTGTCATCTAGCTAGTCTTTCTCTTTTATCTTTGTATTTTACCAAGTAAAAGTAGCATGCAAAATTCTGTTTATTTCCAGGTCACTTATTTGCCTGTTCATTCCAAGCACAGGTAAGGTCAGACCTGGAATCTGCTTCCCCTTCCTCCTTCCTATTAACGTCCATTCTTCCCTAAAATAGCTATTGGGACTCAAGGCAAATCTGACTTTGTAAGCTCCATAGTGAAGATCAGGTTAATCATATCTAGTCATGGTATTTGTATTGCCTTTGGGTGTTGAATGTAGAATGCAGAGTTAAACCATACAACAAGAAATTCCTTAGAGAAGATTAGTAGTGTAGGATAGAGTCAGAACTTGAAGTGACTCAAAATGAAAGATTTATATTGTATAGTTGGAAGAGAAAGGTTTTTCCTCATTAGCAAGTTGAAGGGAGAAAAACTTGAAGACAGCTTCCTGTGTAGGAGGAAGGAATCAAATGAATCAAGCAATGAGGGTGCCTGCCCTTAGTTTGCCATGCTGGAGCCATCCCCATGTTATGACTACCTGCTCTATACGAAAGAGCTTGTCATAATTCTTGCTTTCCATGCTAATGAAGGCATATTGATGAATAAATCTCCTTAGATATTTATATTTAGTTTATTATATGTTAAAATACACGATCTTATTTCAGGAAACTGTTCTTTAAGTGAGCGAGTCATCCCATTTTATCAGAGTGGAAATGAAAGTCTGAAATGCTGGCTTGCCTAAAGCTTAGCTGGGATATAAGTCCTGATCTTTAAAACTCAAATCTAATTCTTCATTTCTATTCTTATCACAATCACTGTCACAACTTAAGGAAAATAATAGTGGCCTATACAGAGTGGTAAATTTGAAATTTAGCCTATACTGTAGATGTGGGCCTTTTTTCTCTTCAGTGTAACTAATAGGTTTTGTCTGTTAATCGTCAGCTTTTACTTATGGGTCTAAAATCTGTTGATTCCATTAAAGTTTATTCTCTTTATCTTTCTGCATTTTCTTCATGTTTCCTCATAATCATAGTTATAACTTCAAAACAGCAGCAGTTCCTTCCCAGGTAGTATAAATGGTACCTAGGCGGAGAGTGAACCCTTTGGGCAATCTAGTATTAAGTATTCTGGGCTCTACAGTTCCTGCCCGATTGAGACTTGCATGTTCTCATTGTCTTCTCAGTTTTTCTGCAACCATTGAACATTTCCAGGTAGATAAGATGTTTTGTAACTGTGCTATAGATTATAAAACTGTTTTTTTTTTTTTTTTTTTTTTTTTTTTTTTTTTTTTTTACTTCTGTCTCTGCAGTCCTTGAGAAGGCTGTTAAAATTGCCTCTTCTAATGATTGTTTTTGAAGGAGGAATTACTGTACTGGGAACAACCAATGGGAGATACTCAAGTTGGAAATCATAAGTTAAGTGCTATCTATAGTAGTAATCTAGTCTTACAGCATATCTATTGGTCCTTATATTTTGTCAGAATATATGGAAGGACTTTGCTTTTCTGGCCTTTAGCTCAGCTCTTACACTTTTCTCTTAATACTGAGGCCTCACTTGAGGACTTCCTATTTATAAAACTTTGCTGAAATCTGTTCTGTTTTGCATTTTGTGTAGTTTCACCAGACATTGCTTATTTGCTTTCTTTACCCACTTAAAGGAATACACAAACGGCTGGGGGCAGAAGAGAGAATACTAAGAGGTCAACATCTTTAACTCTTTAATTTGAGAGTAGTATTTATAGTATAAATTCATGAGATGAGGCAGTTTACTTTTTCATATTAACCTCAGTTCCTAGCTCAGTGCCTAGAACAGTTTCTGTAAGTTAAATAAATCTACATCCATTATAAGGGTAACTTTGGGGTTCTGAGGCAGTGCATCACCAGTAAGAGACTTTTTTCTGGATGTGAGTTCCTCAAGATCTATGAGCCTTAGTTTCCTTATCTCTAAAAATATAGTGGGCATTATTTTTGCCAGTAAATTAAATGTTAAATATGATGTACAACTCCTGTCATTTTGTGTTGAAATATTAGAGAAAAAGAACACTCAGAGTCAGACAGTATTTTACTTTTTATTTTGTTATGGAAGGGTCTCACTTCTAGATCAGACTCATAGTAATCCACCTGTTAACAGCCTCCCAAGAGGTGGGATTCCAGGTGCATGTCACCACACCCAGTCTCAATTGCAGTCTTATTGCATCCTGGGAATGGGGCCAGCATAGCAGGTCTGAAGATGGAACCCCCATCCCCTTCACCTGCTTGCAAGCACTTTAATCTGCTGAGCCATTTGGCCAGCCCTAGCTTAACTTCTTGATGAGACTTGTGGAAGCATACTCCGTTGTTAGCAAACCATAATATTCTATGGTAGGTAAACAGAATGTAGACCACCTAGAGATATAAAAAATGAACATTCTAACAAAGGACTAGATACCTGGAGACTAACTTGATTCCTGTACTCACCAAGTGCTACAAAAATAATGGATTGCTGTTCAGAGATTAAATATGATCTGATCATTTTAAAAAGAAAAATGTTTGTACTAGAATTTCATAGCATTGAATAGAAGTCTGCAGTTTTCCTAAAGAAAATATTCAGGTAAGTAATACTTGATGTTAACCTGGTAGCTTAGCTCTATTTATTTTGCTTGTAGTGTACTTACTCTTACATTTACTATTTTTATCGAGTTAAGGGAAAATAGAAAACTTAAATCTTAGAGAATTCACTCTCCCTATCACTGAATTAATGGGCTCGCCTGAGTTTGCAATGAAGATGGAAAAATATGAGCTTTTAATTCCTTTTGTTTTTCATTTGGATTAAGAAAAACATCTGTAGGGCCCAGCAGGATGGCTCAGTGGTCTAAAGCGCCTGCTTGGGAAAGCTTGGGCAGCTTCAGGGACCGAGGTTCGATCCCCAGCACCACATGCTGTGTCAGCCCTGCCCTCGGGGCGGGCTGAGCGGGCCATAAAAATGAGTGAATAAACAAACAAAGGTTCTGAAACAAGAGAAAAATAAAATAAAATATTTTTAAGAAGAACATCTGTATTTTACACATTTGTCAGCAATGGCAGCACCTTGCAGTTTACTGTTGTCCATACTCATAAGAGTTTGTTATAAAGAAAAATACCTTGAAATCTTATCATACATACGTTTTGAATATTATCTATTTAAATTTCATATAATATCCTTCAGAAAAGACCAAGATCAAAACTGATAATAAATAGAGAGGGCTGGGGAGATAGCTCAATGGTGTAAGTGCCTGCCTGGCAAGCACAAGCCCTATTAGGGCTTCCAGGGCTGTGTAATGATTAGCTTTAGAAGAAACAAATGTGCGCTGTCTTCTGCCATAATGTAGCCTTACAGAGCAACAGCTGGCCAGGTTTGCTTTGTGAAGCCCATTATAAAAATTGGCTTTCCCACCTTCCGCTTCTGCAGTACAACTCGGTATGTACCCACCTGATCCATGTCCTGTAGCTGTATGGGAACTGGTCCTCAGAAAACAAGTACAAGGTAATGCTGATTCCCTGGCTGCTATTACTAGAGAAAGTAATAAAATATCTTTTGTTCCCCATTTTGTTTTGATTTTTGTTTTATTTTTAATTCTACTGGCATTTATGAAAATGGTGGTAGGTTGGCTTTCTAGCTTGTAGATAGAGTAAAATCTCACACTATTCACAGGTCTCAACAGATTTGAGTTTGAACAAAATGATTTTATTTTATTTCATTTTTTTGTATTTTAGGGAGGGATCTACAGGGTCTTCAGGACCTCACTACTAGATTGGACTCAGTGATTCACCTGTTTACAGCCTCCCAAGAGCTGGGATTACAGGTGTGCACTACCACACCCAGTCTCAATTGTCATGTCAGCAGCACGGCAGGTCTCTGGATTGAATCCCTAGCCCCTGCGCATGCTTGTAGGTGCTTTAGTCTGCTGAGCTGTTTGGCTAGCCATCAAACTGATTTTAAAATAAGGCACATAGATGAAGTTCTGCATCTCATTTAGTTTATAACTTCATATAAGCACTGACACAAGAAAGAGAGGTCAGACCTAACAACATAGTGTGAGTCTTTTTAATTTCTTGTATCTTATCTCGTGCTTAAAACCATTCTCTAATTGTAGTGAAATTTTGGAAATCTATTGATAAATGAACTTTGCTTTTGAGAGGTAAAGACATAAGACTAATTTCTTTCTTTGGTCACACATTTTCAACTACTTTACCTGCATATATTAAATTCTTACTACCTTACATTTATCTAGATGTTGTGAAAATCAGAAACTCTTTAAGGGGGCAAAGTAGTCCATTTCCCCTCAAGGAAAAATCAAGATTGTGGAGATAAGTAATGTTAGAGAAATAGTATACACTTGGAAAAGAAAAAAGGAAAATTGGCTGTTGTTAAGCTCTGCTTTCGGCAGTTACATGTCTCTGTGAAAGGTCAGTTTGGAAAATAATACTGAAATCCTAGGTCTTCAGGACAACAGAACTGCTGCATTAAGCAGAAGTGGAGATTGTTAGGCCCGTGGTGCTGAACCCATAGCATGTGTGCCACAGTAGGCTATTTGTTATCATCGAAAGCTCTGAAATGTTCGTCTTCACTGGTAGGCACTGTATCTTCAAATCTGGACATTTTAAAGGTAATTGGGAAAAGGAAAAGTAACGCTTTAACTTTTATTATTATTCACTTAAGTATTTTCTGTGAAAATGATTGTAAAATTTCACTGCCACTCAAAATGCAAAGTATTATATAACATCAGTACTCCAAACTACCCTAAATTGTTGTATTTTTAAATAAGGAGGCTTTCAGTTATGTCCTTACTACACAGGTTTAGCTTTTCAGATTAGATTATTGCCACATGGATGCAGTAGTAAAAATATTTTTTTTCATTCACTCTCAGTTGTCCTTCGGTGTATATTATTAAACTGTTCTTAACCTTTTCCTAGTTTAATGGTTTTCTTGCAGATTTTCTTCTATCTATATGCTTCAGAGAATAAAAATTCCTTTTTATGAGTATTATTTATGAGTTAAATATTACTTCTCTATTTACATTTGTAATATTAAATTATTTATCTGCTTTGGAATTTATGTTACAAATTTGCTAGACAAATTCTGTCAGATGAGTAAATGTATTTGCGCTGTTTTTCTGTTGCTAATTAGATAGCTGTTTTGGGGTTCTTGGTGAAAATAAAGTGTTCTAAAGGTCAGAAAAAGATGGGGAAAGAGTTCAGCTGGTCTGTATCAGTGTGCTACCATTCTGCAGCTGGCTTTATACCAACTTCTGCTAAACTCTAAACAACTGTAGTCATCTGACACCTTAGTATGCTGTTCCCTCATTCCCTTAGTATGCTGTTCCCTCAAATGAAATTGTTTAGCTCATAAAAATGAACACTGTTTAAAATAAGCAAACTAGTATCTTCCTCTTGAGCAGGGAGTAAAGGTACAATGATAACTTATATTTGATAGGGGAATATTATCTTAATTCATTGAAGAAGTGGAGTTTCTTTCTATAATAATGCAAAATTAAAAGTAAAGCCCTGAGGCCGGGCGTGGTGGCGCACGCCTGTAATCCCAGCACTCGGGAGGCTGAGGCGGGAGGATCAGTGAGAGTTCGAGACCAGCCTGGGCTACAAAACTGAGCTCAAGGCCAGCCTGAACTGTACAGCGAGACCCTGTCTCAAAAAGAGAGAAAAAAAAAAAGTAAAGCCCTGAGTTGTAAAAACAAAAAAATCTTACATGTAATTGTAAGTTTTGCCAATCAAACTTCTGTCACCCAAAATATCATTAATAATGCAATAAATATAATTTTAAAACTTTAATGATTGAATATTATTAATTATTGGCTAATAATTAAAACTAAGAATAGATTTAGCAATGCTAAGTGTTGTTTTTGTCTCAGTGAATGTAGGCTAAGATCTTACTTAAATCTTGTTTTTCGAGGCTGATATTTCAAATCTTACACCTTTTCTGGTTGAACATCTTGAAGCAGAGAGATTGCTCAGAGAGGTTGTGAAAGCTTGTGTGTGGGTGGCCCCTCCAAGCCTCAGGGGTTTTCTTCAGTGGTGACAAGATCAAGGTTGTGATGCTGGGATTGATTGATTCAGTATGCAATGCTAAAGGCAAGTAGGCTGGATAAGAATATAAGGGAGGGAGAGGACTGCTATTGTCATGACATGTCCTTGCTTTTTTATTGTTTCCTGCTTTTTGCTTTGACATGGACTTCTTTCTATGATTCTTCTCTCCTATGCTGCCCTGCCTTGAAGCTAGCCAACTATCGACTGGAAACCTCTACAAACTGAAACCTCTACAAACTGACCCTTTCAACAAATATTTATAGAATAAATATTTGATGCCCTGGGGGTATATTAGCCAATGGCTTAGACAAACTTTCTGCTTTTTTGAACTTGTACTCTAGGAGAAAACACAATATTATTAATGTTACAATGTTTACTACTGAGCCACATAATACAAATGACAGGAGAATTAGTAAATAGTAACAGTAAGATAAAGCGAATTAAGAGATCTCTGAAGATAATTTTTGAACAGAAGCCAAAGGGAATGAAATCGTTCAAGCAGCTGCTTGGAGACAAATACTCTAGAAAGTAAAATAAGTACATTGAGCATGAGAGGCCATGCTTGGCATTTTGAGAAACTGTAAGGGGATCTATAAGATTGAACTCAGTAAATGGAAAATAGTGATAGGAAATGAGGCCAGCTAGGATGATGGAGGCTGTAGCAAAACTTTGATACTAGGTAAGAAGAGATTCTCTTGGAACATTAGAGAAATACAGGAAAAATGCTGTAGCCTTTAAGTCAATGCTGAGTGACAGAACTTTCTATAGTGATGAAACTCTTGTGCAGTCTGCTGTGTTCAGTGGTTATTCAGACCTTGAAGTATGACAAATGTAGCTAAAGAACTAAAATGTTAAATTTAATACCATTTCAATTTAAAAAGCAACATTTAGCTAGTGACTACCATACAAGGGCAGTGCAGTTTTAAAACCTCTAGTTGTTCAGTGAGGAATAGGAAGTAGGAAGGGAGTTAGAAGACAAAAAGCTATTAGAACAGTGTGAAATAACACTTAGCCAAAGGGGGGAAAATTTAGTAAAGGTATATAGTTAGTAAATGTCTCAAGTTTTTCACATCATATAATCTCTGTTAAAACTACCATGTTGTGCTTTTGGTAATATGCAAATAAACGTGTAGTGGTGTTTCCATAGAATTTTTATTTGTTAATAACAGCCCATGAATTTGCTGATTCCTGGAGATGACACGGAATGGAAACCAAACTTTTCTTGAAGAATACAGTAGACAAAACTTACTGGTAGATTAAGTGTGCATTGTCAGAAAAAAAGACTGGAATAACTTGAAAATATTTGGTCTTCACATGTGGTCAAGTGGAGTTGTTTATTAACTATTGGAAAGACTGACAACACGTTTGGCAGAAGAAAGCAAGATTAATGTGTCTGTTAAAGTTTAAGAGGACTGTTACTGTATTCAAAAGGAGATTGGTGTTCAGGAGGGAGATCAGAATTGTAAATACAGATTTGTTTTTTTTATTTTATTTTACTGTATTTTATTTTATTTTGTTTTATTTTATTTTATTTTATTTGATTTGTGTTTTTGAGACATGGACTCACTATGCAATTCAGGCTGGCCTTCAGCTCACTTTTATAGTCCAGGCTATCTCGAATTCTCACTGATCTTCCTGCCTCAGCCTCCCAAGAGCTGGGATACAGGTGTGTGTCACCATGCCCATCTTCAAGTACAGATTTGATAGTTATCAAAATTAATGTTATTAAAACCAGGGTATGAATTGGATTTCCTAGCATGAGGGTTTGATAAAGATGGCTGAGGACTGATCTACAGTAGACTCTATAAATGAGGCAAAATACCTTACAGTAATACAGTAAACATGACCACAAGAATGAATAGAAATATGAAGTACAGCACCAAATAAAAAGCATGTCAAGGAGAGATTCATCAGTCCTTACCAGATGTTGCCTGCGATGTAGTAAGCATACCTTTATGTCGTGAGTCAAGGTATCTTTGGGTACACATTAATGTTCACTGATTTTTGTTAAATTGTGATATATAGTTCCCTCCTATTCATAAGCCTTTAATATATCTCCATCACTACCTCTTTGACTAGAAATTTATTTATTTATTTATTTATTTTGTCTTTTTGAGACAGGGTCTCCCTATGCAGTTCAGGCTGGCCTTGAGCTCACTTTTGTGACCCAGGCTGGTCTCGAACTCACACTGATTCTCCTGCCTCAGCCTCCCAAGTGCTGGGATTACAGGCGTGAGCCACCATGCCCGGCTTAGAAATTTATATTTTAATAAAACTTTGAGCCAAATTATAGTGTCTTTTCTTAGGTCTCAATAAGCTCTGAAGTTACAGCTTTTTTTCTCTAAGTTTGTAGGTTTTTTGTCTTTTATTACCATTGAAACATTATTTTTCTTTTCAGGGCCAAATTAGGTACCTTAGATCCCGGAATACATCTCTCTTCTATTTGTCCCATCTAACCCACTGTTAGGGTTTGTGTATAGTTCTCTCCACCATGCCTCATGCAGTCATGAGGAGGCTTCTGGAGTTTGTGATTGATTACTGTGAGTGTGGATGCTGCACCCGCCCTGCAGTAGTAGAGAGGCTAGCTAGCTTCCTGACTGCTGCCACTCCCTTTGGCTCTCTACCCTTTGCCACCACCATAAACGGTTGCTCTCTGCCATGTGCTGCTCTGCCTCAGAGCCACCTTGAGTATGAACTGAAACCTCCTCAAACTGTGAACTAAACAAGACTTTCCTTCCTTTACTTTGGATATTGGATATTTGTCCCAGTAGGGAGAGAAGAGTAACTGAAACATTCACCCTTATACATTTGCCATAGAACTGTTAGACATTACACTCTGCATTTGATTTTAGTTGTTAATTTTAATTCTCATGATATTTTAGACATCATAGGAGTAGGTGTATGACACAATAGTAGAAAAATTTTTATGGGGCTGTGGAACAATCCTCTTCACTAACCTATCACTTTGTGAAGTAACTTAAATCATATACACTTCATTTCTTCACCTTCAAATTGATCAAAATAATAAGATAAAATTTGTGGCGATTTGATAAGACAGTTGTACTAATTTTGTTCATTTATTTTATTTACTCTATCAGCTTAAAGTGTTTTGTTGTAAATAAAGTCTGTACAAGAAAAACTCACAAAGATTATTACTGAATCCATGTTTATTCTATTTACCACCTTTTGAAAGTATTTTTTCCTTACTTACATTGAAAGGATTAGAGTTGCAGTTTTATGCCTTACATTAATAGCAGTTGAATTTCTCTGCTTCACTTTGTGTGTGTGTGTGTGTGTGTGTGTGTGTGTGAGAGAGAGAGAGAGAGAGAGAGAGAGAGAGAGAGAGAGAGAGAGATCAGGATTGAACTCAGTACCATATACTTACCAGGAACGCACTTATTACACTGAGCTATCTCCCCCGCCCTCTCCACTTCACTTTATGTTCTTTATTGAAGTTCTTTTAAAACACTCGATAGTTTATTCTCATGATAGCTGCACGTGAACAGCTTTCTTTGCCCTCAGATGCCTCTTTTCTTGTGGATTGAGAGAATATCACTGAGTGAAAAAGAGCTTCATCCAAAGTCAATATTGATTACTTTTCACTAGACCTTAAAACATTATGTGAGAAGTATAATTATGGAAGTGCATCAGGTAGAGAAAGAATTATATGAGGAACTAAACCTCTGATTAATGACTTCATGAAACTTGGGTAGAAAGAAGCATAGTTGTTGTTTCCTGAAACTAACTGCTAGAAAGTTTTCTTCAGAGGATTATTTATGTGAAAGAGAAACTAGGAAGAGTTTTATTGAGTATTCTCATTGATGATGTCATAGATATAGATAACTTTGAGAGCTATAGACTGCCTCAAACATTTTTAAAAACATTGAATCACTTGTTACATTTAAGTTCGATTTTCCTTGTCTGTCATTTGGAAAATGGTTGTATTTATTTGGAATATATCCTTTCTAATAGAAAGACTGCTTTATTTATTAGAGAATAGTAATGGTTAATATATTGTGCAACATTTAAAAGAATAGCCAAAATGGTACTCAGAGTTCAAATAATGAAGAAGATTTTTTCTTACAAAGAAGAAACAAAAACAAAACCTCTTTTCAGTGAACAAAATGAACTAGTGCCATAAATGAAATGAATTAGCATTTATTTCAAACATAATTTTTAAACAGAAGAATAGATATTTTGGGAGTTATTTCAAGTTCTCTATACTTCTTGTCTATCTGTCTCTGCAGATTTTCTCTTAAGAAAAACCATGCATGTTGAGGTTTAAACTTATTTCATTGGCTTTTAACTACTTGGAACTTGTTTTATATTCCACTATACTATGATGTAATATTCTTTTGTAAACTGCTTTGGAATTTTACCCTTTTTCCTTTTTTTTTTTATATAGGTTAAAATAATTCCTTTCATGTATTGAGTTATTATATTAATACTGTCATGATCTTCTAGTTCAAGCAACTCGCAGCAACTGAACTTTCTCTTGTGTTCATATATTATTGTGAATTTTGTCCATCTCAAATTTTTTAATGTTTATGTATTTTATTTATTTGATACAGGGTCTCAAACCCAAGTCCTTGTGCTTGTCATTTAGGCCCTTAGACTGCTGAGGTATCTCCCCAGCTCCTGTCCCAATATTTAAATTATTAATTTTACCAAACTGTATTCATTTTAAAAACCTGTTTTTCTTAAAATGAAATTGTTATTGGAAAAGTTATTTGAATACAAAACACTCTGTCCTCCCAGATTCCCTTAAATGCTCCAGCTCTAGCAGTTAGATTATTATAGAAATAGACTCACCTGGTTTTGACAAACCAATCTTTCAAATATATGAATGACAAAGAAATTGTTCTACACTACTGTGTTTCATTCTCAGGTATATTGACTACTGATAAATTTTCTCTGATTTGTTTTCTTAGAATTAGATTTGAAGAAAAGTTAAAACCAGGGCTGGGGATATAGCACAAGGTCTTCAGTTCTACCTATGTCCAGTGCCAGAAAGAAAGAAAGAAAGAAAGAAAGAAAGAAAGAAAGAAAGAAAGAAAGAAAGAAAGAAAGAAAGAAAGAAAGAAAGAAAGAAAGAAAGAAAGAAAGAAAGAAAGAAAGAAAGAAAGAAAGAAAGAAAGAAAGAAAGAAAGAAAGAAAGAAAGAAAGAAAGTAATTTTAAAAAAGCAAAAAAAAGTTAGAAATAAACAAATATAAAAACTTAATTCCAACTAAATGGTTGACACAGGCTATAAAAAGAAATGAGAATGAGTGACAGTTGTCTTGATTAGTATCTACTGATTAAATATGTACATATGACATTTGACTAAAAATGTTACATTGTTAAGAAAATAGTAACCATTAAGGCAGTACTGTTCATTATTTGTCATTAGTCAATGGGTTTGGATTCATGATATTGGCCTAATACAAAAATCTTTGCAATTTCTATTTGAGGAACTCAAGAAGGGAAGAAAGATATAGAAAATACCTGTAGGTAAATACTTACATAGCCAAAGGAAGTGGGACTCTCAATTCCTATTATATAGTAGGAATCAGAGAAAAGCCCCATTCTGTTTCCTCTGATTGCAGTGCTATTATGTGGCATGGCTAAGAAGAGGTGCTTAATAGATATTTATTTGGTTCCTTGGGGCTTAGTGAAATTTTTGCAAGCTTTTCTTATATTTTAATTATACATTTTGTCAATGTTATATTTAATTAGCCTTCATTTTCTAATCTTTGTGCTCATATTTTTATACTCATTTTAATGGCAATTTTTAAAAAAGAATCGTAAGTTATAGTCAACATCAGTAATTCTTTTCTAAATGTTTCCACTTATTCAGAAGATACATTGTTTTCTAACTACATACCAGTAAGAACATTTCCTTTTTGTAGTCTGAAATAGGTTGGTCTCTTTTTCAGAGGAATAAGATTAATTAAATCTTAATCTGGAACTTCGAAGAACAGGATATAAAGTAATTAACCTTAAGAAATTAAATGATATACCTTTTATTATTTTTATTTTTATTATTTTTTTTACTGGGTCAGCTAAGAAATAGCTTTTTATTTT
The DNA here is from genome assembly GCA_004027025.1 of Myocastor coypus. Classification (NCBI taxonomy): domain Eukaryota; kingdom Metazoa; phylum Chordata; class Mammalia; order Rodentia; family Myocastoridae; genus Myocastor; species Myocastor coypus. Next base: position 16,614 of record PVJA010003199.1, read on the forward strand.
TTATTTTTATTACTTTTAATAAGAAATAACAATGTGACAGTTTCAAAACATATTAGTCTATATTCCCAATATCTGATACAATGCATATTGTTGTCCTCATGGTAGTGATACAGAGCTTAGGACGGAGATGTGGTAATTTTTCTAATCATTATTCGTACAAAAATTCTTCTCATGGAACTAAGAAAAAGTAGTTATATACATAATCCAATGTTTTGTATTCACAGTGGCTTTTTGGCAAAACTGGCAATGTTTGAAGCTATTGATTTAAGCCTTTTACTCCTCAGCATACTAATCTATCTTTATGTTTTATGCTTCATGGTTAAACTTTGCTACTGGGTGGTTAAGGGCTAGTTAAACAAGACCTGTATAACAAAACATGTAACTTTTGTATCTCCCAAAGTCAGTCAAATCCTCTCAGGATTTACTTTAAAACCATGTTCAGTGCTTTGTAGAACTGTTGTCAGTGTCAGCCATCTGGATGAGTAACAGGCATTGTTTGACCAGTTTGTTGTCTATGAAAGCCTGAAAGAATTTTTTTTCTGGTTAGGCACACTATACATTGTCAGTTGCTTTCCTTTGTGATCCCATAATTCCCTTGAACACAAAATTTGGGATACCACTGAGTTATAGGATATTACAGCACAGATCCTCTTATGTCCTGAGTCCTCAGTGACCTGGAAGGGCTAGGGCAAAAATACTAGCTATCTTTGTAGCCCTTCTTTTTTTTCTAACTTTTGGTCTGTAAACTTATATTCTTAACCCTTCAGAAGAAAAGCTTAATAATACCATTACTCTATAACATTGAGCTTAACATCATTGTCTTTCTAAGTATCAAACATCTTAGACTTAACTAGAATTGGTGTTATCTATCAATCATTGATATTCTAATAAATCTCTATAGAATGTGATAAAGCAGTTGCACATTTTTACAGACATTCAAAAATCTAAGTATGTACAAAATTGTAGCTGCTCAATCCTATGTCATTATTCCTTGTCTCTTATTCTCATTTAATACGGTTTTTTGTTTTCTTATAAACCAACCATTTACTTGCGAGTAGAGCAGTAACTGAAATTACATTAGAAGCAGCACACATCTAAAAGACCAGAATGACAGGCATTGAAAGCATGTTTAATGTTACACATTGCTATCCTCAGTGTGATAAACCTTTTGGAGGTTCTTATGACCATTATCTAATTCATCCTATGCATGGTTTTGCTCCTGCCATGTTTTCTGCTTGCAGTCACTTCATTGTTTAACCCTTACGTCCTTGATTTCCATTCAGCTGTGTTATGCCTCTCCATTTTTTTTTTCTTATTTTGAGTTCCAACAGTTACCCTAGAGAGTTGCTTCTGACAGGTTTCTCAGTCTAAGCCTCAGCTGTGTCAGCTTCAGTGGGTCTATAGGAAAGGCTTATTTTTTCTTATCTGAAGATCAGTATTACCACTTTAAAATGTTAACACCTTTATTGTTTGTTTTATGTACCTGTGTGTTCTCATCTTACTGTCTTTCCTTGTTTTGATATTTAAATCAAATTGTTGGGAGTCCAAAACTGCTGAAGCTAACTTCTTAACAGGGCTATTTTTACCAACTCCTTAATTGACATTCTGTCTCTGCTTAGACTTGATTTCATTTCTGCTCAACTCAATATATGGATTTTTATGCAAAACATTTACCAAGCAGTAGACAGTAGCACCTTTGACAGATCAAATTTGTACAGGTAAGTTGTTTGTTATTCACAGAAGAGCTTCACTGTATAACTGGGACAGCTTCTGTTAGCAGCCCAGGGTGAGAGTTGGTAACACTTAAAAACTCGAATTATTGATTAGGACATCCGAGGTACTAGAAAGAATTTGAAATTAAACCTTTTAAGCCAGTGCAGTCATTATCACATTAAGTTGGGAGATAGTAGTGGATCATAAATTGGTTTTCGGTTTTATTTAAACAGGATCTGGGGGCCCGCCAGGATGGCTCAGTGGTCTAAAGCACCTGCAGGCGGCTGCAGGGACCACAGTTCAATCCCTGGCACCACATGCTGGGCCAGCCCTGCCCTCAGGGCAGGCTGAGCCAGCCATAAAAATAAATAAACAAACAAATAAAAGTTCTAAACAGGATCTGGCAGAATATAAATGTAATTGTTGGGCCGGCAGGATGGCTCAGTGGTCTAAAGTGCCTGCTTAGGAAAGCTTGGGCGGCTGCAGGGACCGCGGTTCGATCCCAGGCACCACATGCTGTGCCAGCCCTGCCCTCAGGGCAGGCTGAGCCGGCCATGAAAATAAATAAGCAAACAAACAAAAGTTCTGAAACAAGAAAATAAATAAATAAATAAATAAATAAATAAATAAATAAATAAATAATTCTAAAAAAAAAATAAATGTAATTGTTGAAGTTTGCTTTTCTCGTGATAATTTCTTACTTTTTAAAAACATAGTTATGAAGAAACTTCAGATGATCTCTTATTTTGACACTAAATTTATTAGAAAACGTATACAGAAAAGTTTTGTTCCCAGTTTCTTTTCTTTTCTGTATGTTTTCCAGAAGCACACAGATTCCTTGACATTCTAGTTTGCCTTCAACTTTTTGAAATTTTAAGGATTTCAAAAGCCACATCTAACACTTTTTTGCCAATTGACTGCTTTAAAGCCTGAGAACTCTTTTCCCTCACAACTTTGATCACATCCTTAACTTCCTTCAGCCTTAATGTGCATATGAATTGAAAAGTCAGTTTAAGTAGTTCATTAAAAAAAAAAAAAAGTTGGTGTCTAACTTTGAGCTCTATTGAGTCCTCTCCATATATTCCAGTTACCTTCCCGATCATTTCCCATGAAGAAATCTGACATCAAAAGATTATTTTATTATCCCCTTAATTACTAGACATTTTAGGTTCTTTTGAAATATTGTACTCCTCCATTTTTACCAGTTTATTCATTGACCAGTTGAGACTATCTGAAGAGGCTTCACCGGACATGTCCCTCCTCTGCTCTACTTTTTCTTCTGTCCTGTTATTTTTGTTCCTGCTAAGGGATGCATCACATCTGCCCTATCAAGTTCTCCTGTTATGTCTTTGCTCCATTATCCCCTACATATCCAGTCCAACCCTCTCTCCCTTTTTGTTTGTTTATTTATTTGCTACAGGGTCTAACTCCCAGTGATCCTTCTGTCTTCAGCCTCTCCAGTGCTAGTATTACAGGTGTGTACCACCAATCCCATACCCCATGGCTATATTGGTACACCCAAGGGTAGGGCCTGTGCAGCATGCAGTACCAGGGTTTGAAGCCCAGTCACTATGTGCTTGCCTAAGTAGATACTTAGTCTGCTAAGCTCTCTCTGCAGCCCTCCAATATTTATTTTCTATGCTTATTTTATGCTCATTTTCCCCTCCCCCAGAGGAGACTCCCTGTCTAGCCTGAGGTTTGCTTTGAATACTACTTTTATTGCTATACCAAGTTTATCAAAAAAGTAGACTGTGGGAAAAAAAAAAAAAGTAGACTGCACACATTTTCTTTATTTTACCATCCTATAGGCTGTAATCTTTCTTTTTGAATATTCTTGCTTCATCTTCTGTATAGAGCACTGACTACATTAGAATCCAAGTAGCTTTTAAAGCTAATATTGTTTGGACAGCACCCCAACAACTTCTTCTTTAATTGGTCAGTGATAAACATCACCATTGCTTATTTAAAACCTGAAAACTGAGGTACAGTCTGAGTTAGGATCCACTTCTCTGAATACTGTGATGACTGGATGAGTCTTAAATCCAACCATATTTCCTACTCAATACTTGTGCTCCTTGAATTATTCTTTAAATTTAGGTAAAAACCTACTTCTTATATCCACAGTCATTTAAAACAATACATTCTATTTTTTCTCTTTCTCTGACCACTTGTTTTGTCCACTTTACTCATTTGTCCCTTCTTATTCTTAGATACTGCTTCTATGTTATACTTGTCATTATAATAATTATTGGCATTATTAGCATTTGCCAGCCTCAATTCAGGGCCATACACATACCAGACAAGCACGCTAACATGAGCTACTATTTTTTATGAGCTACTATTTTAAATATAGATTGATGATCTTATTTCTTGCTTCACCATTACATGTATGTAATACTAGTCTACTTACTTTCCCCAAAACACAGACCTTATTGTAAATTGCAGTTGAAAAGTCCTTACTTGCAAAATCTGTTAGCATTACTATCCCAAGATTTTATCATCCTATGATTTTTTTCCTTAAATTTGTTTCTTTAGGCAGTTTTGCCATAAACACTATATTTATCCTCAATTTCATATTCCTTTTTGATACTACCAATTATTATCTATATCCTGTAGGATTTTATCCTAGTATTGGTTCTTAATTGGCTATTCTTTTAATATTTCAACAGTCATTAATCTTGTTCTGACCATGGATAGTTACAATAATGTTTTAACTGATATTTGCTGTACCCTATGTACTACTGTCATATTAATGTTTGGGCACAGCTGTGCTCTTTTTGGTATTTTTTAAACCTTCTAATGCTCTCTATTGACTTGAGTAGAAATAATTATCATGCAGTTTAGTCACTAGCTAGTAAACACCTAACACCATTTTGATTTATCCCCAACATTTTTGTGCATATTCTGTTTCACCTAAACTGAGTGCTTCCTGTTGGTCTTTAGGCTCAAAAGTTTTCTTTCTTATGGAGTATATTAAATTTTTGTGTATGTCATAGGATGGAAGATTTTTGCCATAAATTTCTAACCTATATAAGACCTTTCTCATGTTATTTGACTTCTAAATTCAAAATTAGTAGCTCAATTTTCAATTTCTTGAATCACGTTTAGCCAGGATATGTGTTCATATTAGAAAATGGTTTGTTCCTGACTTTGATATATGTGATATCCTGGGGCTTTGTATAGGAAAATGATCCTTGAAATTATTCAAAGTCAAGATGTTTTTTAGTATATTGTTTGTTTCTATGTATGAGAGAAGCTGTCTTCTCCAACTAGATTTCTTATGAAAAATGCCATTCAGCCCTTGAGTTTGATGACTAAACAAATATTCTAAGAAGTTCGACCTATTTACTTTTCTGTTCTTTTAACTTTACATGCTTTGTATATCCTTCAGTTATTAAATCCAAATTGTGCTTATGCTATCTTGAAAGAAATGGAATTTCTCAGCAGTAACAAACAATGTCAATCTATTTGGAAGACTGTTAATGACTCATTTATAATGCCAGCAGACATACAAAAGCTGAAAAAATTAAATGTACAGCATCATTACCTTTGTGGTTAGCGTTGCTGGAAATGGCATAGTGCTTCATATAACATTTTATTTATTCTTTTTAAGAATATTTTATTTTATTTTATTTTATTTTATTTTATTTTTTCTTGTTTCAGAACTTTTGTTTGTTTATTTATTTATTTATTTTTATGGCCAGCTCAGCCTGCCCTGAGGGCAGGGTTGGCGCAGCATGTGGTGCCGGGGATCGAACCACGGTTCCTGCAGCTGCCTAAGCTTTCCTAAGCAGGAGCTTTAGACCACTGAGCCATCCTGCCGAGCACCCCATGTAACATTTTAAAAGATGAGAATTCCTGTAGAAGAATGAGCTTTATAGTTGAGGCTGAAAGGAATGACAAACTGAGAACTTTGTGCTACTTCTTCTGCCTTCCACAAAGGCATCTTCAGGATTAACTGTAAAACTCTGTAGCTAGTCCTTGTGACCTATTTTGCATAGATAATTTTAGTCATGCATTTTTGCAGTTTTGAGAACATCATTTTTAGAGAACACGATTTTAAAAATCTCTAATGTAGTAATTATTAGATATTCTCTAAACTATTACTCTATAATTTGAAGATAGCATTGCTGACATCTCCAGGGAATCTACAGATGGGAGTCTGGGTACCTTATAAACCAGTATGTCTGTAAATTCCCTTCCTAAGCCAAGTTGCATTTTTACTTCCATTTTATATGTGTTATTTTTAGTAACTGAAAGAAATACATTCTGGAGGGCTGGAAATATAGCTCAGTGGTACAAGTGCCTGCCTGGCAAGTAAAGGGTCCTGGGTTAGATTCATGATACCAAAAAGAAAAAAAGAAAAGTGATCTGGACATGTCATCTTTTTCATGTGTTGACACTTATGAAATAGATACTGCTTTGACCTTATGTACCTTTAGAAGACAGTGGAATGAACTGGTCCAGGAACATTGATATTGAACTTGAGATCTAATGGCACAAGTATAATATAGTGAATGACCTGATATCTCTACCTCTTCTGCCTTATTTTATACCTAATATAGTACAGGCTAGAGACTTATTTTTTCTTTTAGAAGCCAAGATGTTTTTATGAAAATATAACATGTGACTGCAGGAAATCTGTCCTCTGTCCTCTGTCTGTCTGTCTGTCTGTCTCTCTCTCTCTCTCTCTCTCTCTCTGTCTCTCTCTCTCTCTCTCTCTCTCTCTCTGTCACTAATAAGGGATTTGTTATAGATAATTCATGTTAGGTACTTGTAGTATCAAGTTAAATAGTCTCTATAAGCTTGTTTTCTTTACGATTATGCTGAGAGTTGAGGTCCAGTTTTGACCAACAGGAAGAAGAGAAGAATGGAAAATTAAGGTAGCCCCAAATTGCTAGAATCCATGAGAATGTGCTGAAGCTTCATCAATTGTCAATATCTCCAACTCTAAAGATGTGGGTGTCCTACAAGAAAAGGTGAAACTACTATCATGGAACTGGAGACACCTGGGTTAGAAGTCATAAGTGGTTTAAAACTGGATGGCAAGTGATAAGTGGGGAAGAACAATGTTGATGTCTCTGCCTGTCTTCTTTGTCATTCTTTCTTTTTGGCAGGACAATTGCATTCTCCCTCTGTGAATAAAAAACTTCTCAAAAGGCTTCACAAGTACAACCATCTTTTGCTTTTATACTCTGCTATTGCCAATTACCATACCAGTTTATATACTCTTACACCTTTGGATTTAGATAGATGACTGTTAAAATCTTCAGGCATAAGTAGTGCACCCACATCCAGGCTGTGTGAGTATTAATGATTGGTCTTAGGTATTTTTTCTGTAAGGACAACTAGATGGAAATACTAGAAACCCATTTAGTTTGAAGTAAAATTACTATACTTTGCTTCACTTGGGCTTAAACTCCAGATGCCTCTTCAATTATATTTCTTTTCTGTATTGTTTTTGGTGCTCTAACTTATAACTGCTATCGCCAATGAAGCATATCAACAGAATGTCTTGTTGGAGATTAACTCCCCTATTCATCATCTGAAGACTTATCCTGTTTACTTTAAAATGTAGTCATTTGTATTTTTGTTTCTGTAGTTTCAAGGTCACTGCTAAAGCTATGTATTAATGACTTGCATAATCCCAGAGCAGAGATACCAGACAATTGTAAAGAAATGCATTTCATCACAATATATGATGAAATTGACAATAAATAGAAATATATACATTAAAAATTCTGAATTTATAAAATTATCTTCTTGGCTCTGGTATCCAATGCTTACATTCATTAAAAAATACAGGACAAGAAAGATAGCAGAGCAGTCTAAGTGACTCCCTGGCAAGTGAAAGGATCCAGGTTCAATTCCCAGTACTACATCTGGTACTGGCCCTAAGTGAGCCAGCCACCAAAACCAGGATGGTGCACTCAGCGATGGAAAGGCTGTGATAGGAAGATTACTAGGAGTCCAAGATGAATAATAAGGCCCTATACTTAAAAAGAAAAAAAAAGTGCTCACAATTTTCCATTTAAGAAAAAAATAAGAAGCTGGAGAGTTGGAATAGATGCATGTTTGGAAGTTGCCTCAGGCTGGGGAGTTAAGCCAACAATGAAGCAACAACAAGGCCACAGCTACTGAGGATATTAAATACAGTGGCTGCTGCTTCACTGCCATGCTATGTCTAGCAAAATTGTCTCTACATAGCCAGCTTAACCTAAAACATGTTGGAAAGGAATTTGAGGAAATACAATTCAACTTGGCTTAGGTGCACAAGGTACTATTTTGCCATAATAACTAATTAGGATTGTTTATAACTTCTTCCGTGTTTCAAAAGAGTGATGTCCATAGGCCTCAGTTTTTCCCACTCTTCTCTAAATTCCAGTCATATCCACTGTACAAATTATACTGACAACCCAAGCCCAGCATTGAGCGAGATGAACTGAGGCCTGCCTGGTCCTCATTTGACTGAGAACTCAGGCCTGGCATGTCAGTGAGGTGAGCCCAGACCCACCGGATCCTTATTCAACCCAGAACCTAAACCTGGCATTTGAGTGAGATGACCCAGGGCCTGCCCAGTTCTCATTCAACCCAGAACACAGGCCCAGCATGTGACTGAGAGGATCTGGTGCTCACTACACCATCACTCAACCCAGAGCCCAGTCCTGGCATGTCTTTTGTGGAATCCTGTGGCAGAACTCCTTGCAGAGAGGATAGAGACAAGACCCACCAAGCTGATCCAGGAGCAGAACATTTTCCAGAGTGGCACAACAGGTTTATCTCCAAGGGCTACAGCAGGAAGAAGTGGAGCACAGCAGCCAGACCCGAATCACACCTACCTCAATGAGTTTAAACTTGGTAGATCCAGACCTGTTGCTAAGGTAAGAATTCTACCAAAGTTCTAAACCAAAGATCAGAAGAGAAACTTATGCAAAATGACAAAGAGAAGGAGCATAATGTTCTCTAAGGCCCCGAGCCCACTAAGAGCAAATACAGGAGTCAATAGCATAGAAGAAATTGGAAATGACATACCTGAAACCTCTGAGATAGTAGTGTCAGAAGTAAAGAAACAACTGCAGAAAGATATAGAGGAAATCAGTTCAGAAATAATTTCTGAAGTAAAAAAAATAAATAAATAACTGTAATGAAAGCAGTACTAAATGTTCTTAAAGATGACATGATTAAAAAAAATAGAGGCGAATAGAAAAATGGTGGAATCTATAAATCAGCAATATAAGAAAGAAATAGAATGCATTAAGCAGATTCAAAGGGCTATGCAAGAACTTAAAACCTCCATCACAAGCTGGCAAAACTATTTCAGGGAAAGTGAAAATAGACTTTCAGACCTTGAAGATACCATTGCACCTAGTGAAGTTGGGAAAAGATCTCTTAAAAACAACTAGGATGCAAGAAAAAATAATTCAACATCTGCAAGATGATGCAAAGATGAATAACGTGAGACTAATAGACATTAATGAGAAAGGAGTTAATAAAAATGATATAAAAAGAATATGGACAGAAGTAATAACAGAAAACTTCCCAAATAAGGGGAACAAACTGACGTTCAGGTAACCGAAGGTTGTAGAACTCCAAATAACATCAATTAAAACCTAACCCAGATATATAACAATCAAGATCCCAGAAATTCAGCACAGAAACAGTATTTCAAAAGTCGCTAGAAAAAGAAACAGAACACGTTTAAAGGCAAACCCATTAGAATAACTGAAGATTTCTCTTTACAAACCATCAAGTCGAGAAGAGAATAGAGCAAAATAAGTCAAATCTTGCAAGAAAATAAATTCCAACACAGACTGATATACCCTGCAAAATTCATTCATTCTTTCTTTCTTTCTTTCTTTTCTTTTCTTTTGTTTCTTTTTCTTTTGGTGTGTGTGTGTGTGTGTGTGTGTGTGTGTGTGTGTGTGTGTGTGTATTACAGCTGGCTCGGGCTACCCTGAGGGTGGGGCTGGTACAGCATGTGATGCTGGGGATCAAACTGTGGTCCCTGCAGTTGCCTAAGCTTGCCTAATCAAGCACTTTATGCCACTGAGCCATCGCTCTGGCCCCAAAATTCTTTTAAGTTGAATGGAGAAGTGAAATAGTTCCATGACAAAAAACAACTAAAGAATTTCATGATGACAAACTCAAACCTACATAGACTACTTAAAGATATTCTAGAGAAGGATCAAAAGGACTACAACTCCATGAAGGAGAATGGAAAGAGCCCACCAAATAGGGCCAACAATTAAACATAGGCAAAAAAGAGGTATGCAAAAGCAGTCTTTCAATTATCCTTTTGTATATAGCACCATAATATTTCCATCAGCATATTCTTCAAATATACTTCTCCTGTATCCTATGGGTCATGATTCTGTCTGGATCTACAGGCTGAATATCAAGGAATTAACAATAGCTCCGTCTCCCAAGTGACACACTGGCCACCAGTAAGCATCATGGACACTATGTTCATGACATACTAGAACTTTGTGTGATATCCTATCCCCAAACTATTAGAAGTGGTGGTCTTACATTTGCCATTGCAGTCTCTATGTTATATTTCATTCTTAGTAATTCTTTACTATCATGAAAGCTTTCTCTTAATTGAATTGTTTTGCAATACTTAAAATTGATTTAATATTTAATTAATTTTTTGAATATTATTTAATCTTCATTTTTGTTTTAAGGTTTATCCTGTATCTTTGACTTAAAATCTACTTGTAAGGCATATGAAATTTTCTTCTAGATTAGAAACTTTAAAAAGTATATTTCCAAGGCCGGGCGTGGTGGCTCACGCCTGTAATCCAAGCACTTGGGAGGCTGAGGCAGGAGGATCAGTATGAGTTTGAGACAAGCCTGGTCTACAAAAGTGATTTCAAGGCCAGTCTGAACTGCATAGTGAGACCCTGTCTCAAAAAGACCAAAAAAAAAAAAAAAACTATATTTCCTTTTTCACTAACTTTATATTACTTCTTCCTTGTCTTTTATATACAAATGTCTTTTTTTTTCTTTCAGTCCTTTGAAATAATTAGTCTAGTTTCTTACATTCTACTCTTTTTTTTTAATAAGGCGGAATAAGATGATAATTTTGTTCCTCCATAGCTAATATTTTATATATATATACTTTAATGATTGCTTTTCTTTGCAATTAATTTTGGGCAGTGTCACTTTTGTGTATCTTGGTATGATTTTATTTAAATTTCTTGTACAAAAGGTTCCTTTTTTGGAAATGTGCTATAATTTCAGAAATTTCAAATCTTTGAATATTTATTGCTTACCCCTGGCTACTTTGAAAATTCTAATTATATGAATATAAGTTTCTTGATTTTGGCATGCAGTGAACTATTATATGACTGATCTGTAGATGCTTTCTCTTTTATTTTGTACAGTTTTTATTGTTATATTCATTTAAGTTTGCAAATATTTTATTTATAATGTGCAATCTATTATTAATCTCATGCTATGTGTTCATTTAAGAAATGTTTTTCTAAAATTCACTCCGTCTAGATCTTATATCTTTGTCATATCAATATTTGTCTATAATTTTTAATATACTGCATAATTATTGATTTTCAATAAAGTTAATGAGAAAAATAAGCACTGTACATATAATAGTATTAATAATGGTACTATGGATCTTGTCTCATTGTCTTAAAGGGACAATGGGATGTTATATGTAATGGAGAAATGGACTTTATCTGTATTTACCTTTAAGGATAAATGATTCTAATATCACAGTCTTATTAGTAAGTAAATGAAGTTATTACTAGAAGTTTCTTTTAAAATTTCTTCAACTTATGACTTCAGTTCTACAGTTGTATTTTCCTAATGTTGTTTGGTTTCCTTAGTTGACTTTGGCAAGCAAAAGACTATTAGCACATTTTTAGGCAATAGTTCTTTATTTTCTCATAACTGTATGAAATAAATTGCTACTGAGTATAAAGAAATTTTAGAACTTGGCAAGCAGAATTTATATGTATCACTTCTTACATTGTAGGCAACAAGTGAGCATATTACCCTTCAGATTCCAGGATTATAAAATTTCTAATTATCCACACATTGTGTATAGAAAAGACTGCATAAATATTCGCATCTATATATAACTAAGATCTGATCCTTAAATTTCACATTCTTGATACAATATTACTTGCTGGAATAGCAGTTAACAGGCTTTGTAAAGGCAATGCACCTTCATTAGCATGGTGACACAGTTCACCCTGAGAGATTTTGTTCAGAAAATAAATATCTGGAAACACTCTTAACACTCTTGAGGATCTTCATGTTTTATCTGTTGTATTACATTAGACATAGTCTTTCTTTCCCATGATGACAATATAGAATGTTCAAGAAAAATAGCAAATTGTTTTTCTTCTTATAGTTGTTTGTTCTCATTTCACCCTTTTGAAAGGGTAGTTCTTTCTTTTCTTCTTTTTTTTTTTTTTTTGGTCTTTTTGAGACAGGGTGTAGCTATGCAGTTCAGGCTGGCCTTGAGCTCACTTTTGTAGCCCAGGCTGGTCTTGAATTCACACCGATCCTCCTGCCTCAGCCACCCAAGTGCTGTAGACGTTTCACATGTGCATGTCATGTGATTCTCCTTGTATGATGACTCTTAGATCATAGGCATTGCTTATTTAAGAGTAATGACTCTGATAGACAACAACTCATATTAGCCACTTCCTTTGAGAATTGAGTGGTGTTAGACAATGAGAACTAGAGATTAGCAACTTAGCTGAACCTGTTGTTTGCCTAGCTACATCTGTCCAGACCTCCCTCCGTTTGCTTAGATGTGCAGCCTGACCTGTATTTTGATTGCATTCTGCACTGTGATATGTTCAAGGAAAGGTGTTGTCCTGCCACTCACCACCATCATGATCTTTCTAGAGTACTCATGTTTGTACTGTGACTTGTGTCACTGATTTTCTGGGAAATGAATAAATTACATAGTGAATGTGTGAACATGAGTAATAAAGAGTTAGTACTTTATACCATGTTACTGCACAACAGATTCAAACACCTTTCCATAATACCATATGTAGGAGGTCAATAACAGCTACTGTTCAAGTTCTGAATGATGACCGCTTTTTTTCCTATAACAAGCCTTCCAATAAATGTCTCTATTTAGTGATGTTGGTTGTCTCTTGACACCCGAAGCTTTGACTGGCCTGAACATGCAAAAGGCCTTTCTACTGACAAATCTCTGCTGTTACTGTTCTTTGCAATTAGGTCTTTAAGAAATTCATTTCAGTTTAGCTCTAAGCAAAATGAAATCTCTCCTATTCTTGCTTTAACTGACATTACATCTTTTGCTATCACAATGATTTTTCCTATCACATTATAATTTTTAATGTTCCCTTCTGAATTATGAGGCAAGAAAGCTGAAGTCACATGTGCCTTTGTATTCCACCAGTTTGGACTTAATGGCACTAAGAAAATGTATCCAGAACTATCAAAACCCTGTCTAGCTGCTCCAGGTATATTATGTGCATGCATAGCACATTATTAACCTTTAATATTAAAAAACTAAATCCTAAAAATTTTTCCAGCTTTGTTTTCTGAATCTTAAATATTATGTAAGATGAGCCAGGCGTGGTGGCGCACGCCTGTAATTCCAGCACTTGAGAGTCTGAGGCAGAGGGATCAGTGCGAGTTCGAGACCAGCCTGGGCTACAAAAGTGAGCTCAAGGCCAGCCTCAACTGCATAGTGAGACCCTGCCTCAAAAAAAAAAAAAAAAAAAAAAAAAAAAAAAAAAAAAAAAAAAAAAAATATATATATATATATATATATATATATATATATATATATATATTATGTAAGATACCTGAACGAACATTTCACTAGAGTATTTTGAAACCTGTTTTATGGGTGAGTATCTATAACACTCTCTAAGGTCTTTCTGTACTGTTATGCAATTATAGTCCGACTTTCTCAGTTCCTTCCAATGAATACTTATTTATTTATCTGGATTAACAATATACGTATGTTTAAAACTTGCGGATTACAATGATTCCCTCAGGGAGTGATGAAGTTCTTTTATTAGAAATCCATTTGCTCATTTCATTAAGTGCCTCCAAATCTGTGGAATTGTCACTTTATAGCTGATGTGCATTTGTTGCTATTGTAACATGCATTAGAGAAACTAATGTACTGATGCTTCTGCAATGTTCAGTACACCATCTCTGCTGTATTCCAGTCTACCTCTCTCTTCTTTGTCAAATGGTTATTTTTTTCTTTTGTAGCGCTTGGATTTTTTCTGCTATTTCTTCCACGTTTGGATTTTGCAACACAAACAGTAGTCTTTAGGGTTATTGTCACTTTTTTTTTTTTTTTGTCTTTTTTAGACAGGGTCTCGCTATGCAGTTGAGGCTGGCCTTGAGCTCACTTTTGTAGCCCAGGCTGGTCTCGAACTCGCGCCAATCCTCCTGCCTCAGCCTCCCAAGTGCTGGGATTACAGGTGTGCACCACCACGCCCGGCTTGTCACTTCTTGATAAAGTTCTTGTTTAGAGATTTAGGATTGCTTACTCTTTCTACTTTATTTCTTCTCTGAGTTACCTAGAAAGATAAAGTAAAACAATACAGTGCTATACTTTGTTTTACTAGGATCATTTTGACATATTAAACCTGATTTACACATAACTTTATTAAAGTGTTCATTCATAAACACATTCATTTAAGATTTTCAGCCAACAAAGTATTAATGTTTGAAAAAACTCAAATTTACCAAAAATGGGAAAAGAAGTAAAGTATTTTAGAAAGAAGTATATGTATTTTAAACAAAAGGCAAAGTTTATTTTTTCTCCAGACAAACAAATTAGGATCTTCTAAAAGGCACTACTAGTGACCCATTATTATTCAGCAAAGTTCACACAAAATTCTCTTTTACTTGTTGTTTTTGTGATTTTTTGCTTTGTTAAACAGCTGAGAATAGATACAACAGCATACCTCACATACCTCAAAAGGGTGTAGCCTTCATTCCTAGGTTGTTCATCCCCCTATAGTTGTTGGCTGACCTGAAAGTCTTACTTAATTATGTGTTGAAAATAGAGCAAAACTCTTTTTGGTGTCAAAAGAACAAAGAAAAAGGAGTTGTTTTTGCTTTTCCCAGCTGCCCTCTGGTGGCAAAGGCATAACAGACAGCGAGGACACTTAAAGCTTCTTGCTGTGTAGGTGCTGATGATGATTCTTACAGAAGGTCCCCTACCGAAGTCTTTTAGAACTTATATTTTTCTGAAAAAGAAGAGTAGAGCATTGGGTCTCCTAATTACATTCTGCTTCCCAATGGCATCTGTGCTTATCATAGTAGCACCAGGCTCTACCAACTCAGTCAATACTCTTATATTAACAAGAGACAATCAATAGAAAAATTAAAAAGAAAAGTCAAGGTAATTAGGCTAAAGCTGCTGCTTACGAGTTTTCAATAATTACTTTAGCTTCCTCTTGTTTTCCCATCTCCAGAAAAATAGGGGCTGATTGAAAGATGGGGTCATGTTTGACTGAGGACATGTCAAAATTATACAAAGCCAGGCAGGAAATAAAATTAAGGCTGTGTTTGTTTTAAAGCAGTAAAGGGGTTTTGCATGATGACAGTGAAAGAATAGCCGTTGATTTAAATGTGCCCATTAGCAGCTGTGCCATTGTTGGTACCTGTTTCATGTCATCAGTTTCTGCACCACTGGCAAAAGCCCATTCAAAAGCACTGTGACATGTCATGTATTCAAGCTCCAAAGGAAGACAATAGATAAATTCCTCCTAGAACATCAAGATATTTCTGGAAATTAGATGCCGTGCTTTACAAAAATATGAAATAAATCCAAGACCCCCCCTAGCTGCCATTGTGTCCCATTTTTCTTTGTGGATGTAATTGACAGAGATTTCTACAGTCCTTAAGTCATTATGATGTCTATGACCATTAGGTGAATGAGCCTAATCTTTAGGTTTCAATTATTATGGCAATTTTGTGCACTGGTAAGGTAAGTTTTGTTAATAAATTACATTTACTCTGCTTCTTACTGCTGCATAGTAGGCCTGTGTGTCTATCCCACTGAGAAAGGAATAAGCAAGAGTACTAGTCTTTTTTTTTTTTTTTTTTTTTTTTTTTTTTTTTTTTTTTTTTTTTTTTTTTTTTTTTTTTTTTTTTTTTTTTTTTTTTTTTTTTTTTTTTTTTTTTTTGTCTTTTTGAGACAGGGTCTCCCTATGCAGTTGAGGCTGGCCTTGAGCTCACTTTTGTAGCCCAGGCTGGTCTCGAACTCGCACCGATCCTCCTGCCTCAGCCTCCTGAGTGCTGGGATTACAGGCGTGAGCCACCATGCCCGGCAAGAGTACTAGTCTTGAGAGATATAAATCTGAGCAGAAAGGACTGTTTGATAGGAGAGATATTTCATGTTTTATATCCATTTACAGTGTTCATTGACACTATTTCTGCCAGCTTGAAGCACTTTATAAACATTACAACCAAATTATGCCTTAACATCATTTTATTTATTGCTGATATGTAGCTGTTAAACATCTGCCAAACACATATTTCCTGGAGGTCAAAAAAAAAAAAAAGAAGAAGGAAGTAAGAAGAATTAGTTCTTCTTAAATACAGACAGGAAAATGAGATAAAGACAAAATAAAGTATTTATTAAGCACCTGCTATATTAAAATACCCTAAATGGCTCCCTAGGTACAGGAAGCATCATTGCTGGCTATTAGGGAAACACAACTTAAAACAATAGAGATTCCATTGTGCCCCATAAAAAAAGCACCATCATCAAGAAGTCAAATAATAACAAATGCTCAAGAGGACAAAAAGGAACCTTTCTACATTGTTGATGGCAATGTAAGCTAGTACAACCACTATGGAAATCAGTATGGAGACTCTTAAAAAAAAAGAAAGAAAGAAAGAGAGAGAGAGAGAGAGAGAGAGAGAGAGAGAGAGAGAAAAGAAAAGAAAAGAAAAGAAAAGAAAAGAAAAGAAAAGAAAAGAAAAGAAAAGAAAAGAAAAGAAAAGAAAAGAAAAGAAAACTAGAAAGTCCACTTGATGCAGCTATTCTACTGTAGGAATCTTCCCAAAGTTGCTAAAGGAAACAATTTTGGAAGCTCTTTTCTTTTTTTGTCTTTTTTTCTTGATCCCTTTTATCCAGTTATTCCAAGGAAAGCTCCTTTCTACTGCTCTTTATTTTGTTTTGTTTTGTCTTTCTGTATTATTGTTTCTATTGTTGCTCCCTATTTTTTGTCTCTACTCCTTCTATATTCACAATATTAAAAAATCAAAGTAAGTTACAGAATATTCTGCAATAACTATGGTGATATTGTATAACAGAAACTTTGATTTAAGTCTCACTCATTTAAATTTCAGCCATGCTTTTTTGTTTTGTTTTACTTTTTTAAGTAATGATTTTAATTAACACTACCATTTGAACTAAATTAGTTAAATTGTCTAATTTTTTAAATCTATAAAATGAAAAGAATGAAGGTACTTCTATGGGCTTGAGTTTTTCCTTCATAGGATAACTTGAAGTGTACAATTTGACCTTTAGCTTTTGTAGTGTTCCTTGGTTCCAACTTCACTATAACCTCCCCAGTTCTGAAGCAGTATTTAAAATCTATATGATTCAGAAAGAATAACACTTAAGTAAAATATTAATTATTTTCTTGACTATCAGCCATTACCACATAGGCCAACATCTATCTACACTTAAGTAAAATATTAATTATTTTCTTGCCTATCAGCCATTACCACATAGGCCAACATCAATCTACATTCTGATTGAAAATTTGGCCTTTAATATTTAGCCTGCCTCATTAACTTTTTGCTCCCTGTCCTGTACAGTCAGCGTGTAAGAACCAAGTAGATTTTTACTTATTCAGGGACATGACTTCCCTCGGTGTTAGGTCATCCCTATTGGTATGCAGAAGTAGAAACTGTTGTTGTGGTATGATCTAAGACACTACAAAACCTGTATTATACCCAAATCTTCCTTTCCCTAATTTTTTTTCAACCTGGTCCATATTTTCCACTATCATAGTTATTGATGAGCCTGAGTGCCATGGTTTAGTCCTAGAATGTCCCCGAAAACTTATGTGCTCAGAGGCTACACTTTTGGAAGATGATTGGATCATAAGGATGCTATGTACAGCAATGGATTCATCAATATTGAATTCTGAAGCAGAGTGTGCTGTTAGGAAGTACAAGGTTAGAGACAGCCACTGGTGGTGTGAGCTGGAAGGGTTTATCTTCCTCTCTGTGCTGCTCCCTTCTCACTGCTTCCTGGTTGCCATGATTAGGAACCTTCCTCTGTCAGGCTCATCTACCAAGACATTTTCGGCAGCCAGTCATGTGTGGACTAAGTCATAGGAAACTGTGAGCCAAAATAAACTTACAACTGTGAAGTAAAATGAATGTCAGGTGTCTGAAATTATGCCCCAGTGATACAAATAAGACTAGTGACTCAGGGGTTGTGGAGATAGCTCTGTGGTACAAGTGCCTGCCTCGCAAGTGCAAGGTCGTGAGTTTGAACCCTGGTCCCACAAAAAAAAAAAAAAAAAAAAAGACTAGTGACTCAGTAATAACCCTAGCAACTAAAATACTGAGGGTTTTTTCACCTAAAGCTTTACTCGTTAAGAGTAATATAGGTTTGAAGGAAAATATCAGGGTGTAGAAATCTACAATGACTCCTTTTCATAGTCTGTATCCATAATCTATAGAGGTGTGGCATGCTAGGAAAGCATTTAGAGGAGGCAAATGAAGCCTTTCAATGGATGAACCCCAGTGGTGAAAGTAGTCAGATCATGCTTCAGATTGGAGAGGGATTCATAGTTGTATTGAAGGTCCCTAAGGTCACTTCCTCATTTGAAGATTCACTAAGAGAACTTATGGAATTCAGCATGCTATTATATGTGTGGCTAAGATTTATCACAAATACTTAGTAGTCACTCACCTGAATGATTGGACAAAACACAATGTCCACGACGAATCTGTGTTTAGACTTCTTTATACCTTCTCCCTCCCGTATGGTAAAACAGAATACATGCAGCAATCTGTGCAAGTTATTTAGTGCCCAAAGTCAAACTAGTCATCTGATCATGCAGAAAACCTCTGACTCACATTTACCAAAACTCCAGGATCCCAGAAGAAACAAAGGCATTTCATGTAAATTACACTGTTTCCATGAGTGTCCCAGGGATAGTGAGCCACTGTTACTAGTTAGAAGTGAGATCATTTGCAAAATCCAAGTTTCCAAGTCGCAAAGGTGAATCTCACAAACAAGCCCTTTATAATAAGCTTGTATCCTCATATTTCTCGGTTAAAAAGTTTATGACAGACCATAATTAATATGTCTCAGTGCCAGGCAGTTTGACCCACCAGTGATATATATGCATGACTCCCATTGAGTAGATTTTCACTAATTGTTTTTAGTAAAAAGATCAGTAAAAATAATTAGATCCATTTATACTATCAGTGGTCCCAGCCGTCCAGTGGAACAGCCACGCATGTATTGCAGATGGAAATACGTTAATCCTTTAATACACAAGGCAACTGGATTCCCTAGTTATTGATAGATCACTGGAGGATACCATGACAGAACAGACTCAGTAACCAAGGCAGAGCTTCACATCAGATATCTGTTCTCTTATGCATAAGGCAAACTCCTGTCCTTGCATCAGTAAAGATAGCTAATAATTGTAGTAACTTTTGTCACTTGGAAATTAAATCCAGCACATTGTCATGCCCTGCTTTTCCTTTCTTTGGGAACCAGTGCTTTCACCTATATGTTCTCTAATGGAACCCATAAATGGGGAGATACTCCCCAGAAAGACTGCGTTATACTTTCTTCCATATCTCTGAATCCTAACAGATGACAGCCAGATTTAAATGTTTTGTGCATAATTAAAGCTGCACATTGAAGAACTCTAGAATATAGCTTTTTTCAAATTATGTGTGATCCATGTCATTAAGTAAATCTTACCACAATAAAAGAGACAAAGTAATATCTAAAATTCCCTAGCAGAAAGACTAAGATAGTATGTAAGAAATACTACCTTAGGTAGTAATCTTAAATCAATGTTGATTTTTTTCCAGCATATATTACTTCTTTTTAATAGTGCTTTGAGATTCAATAGATGGCAAAGAACCCTATCCATGTTTTGAATTCATTATCTGTTCTCTTTGTTGGCTTTCTACAGTGTAATTGGCTTTTTCTTTTATCAGGGAATTTTGATTCCATGAGTACTACATAGATGAACCATGAGACGAAAGTGACATGGCTGGAACTTTGTCTGAAACCAAGGAAGGTTCAAAGGCCCAGTGTTTTAATTTTGTAATTGTCAGAAAAGAAAAGAAAATTACATTAAAATGACTAGGGTATCTACATTACATGATCTCTATTTTTGATATCTATTGCCTCTTTTTTTTTTTTTTAAGTTCTTTCTTTTAAAAAAAAAAAACTTTATTTAATTACTTATGGTCAGCTAAGCCTGCCCTGGAGGTGGGGCCAGCTCAACATGTGGTACCAGGGATTGAACCACAGTCCCTGTGGTAGGCTAAGCTTGCCTAAGCAGATGTTTTACACTGCTGAGCTATTTTGCTGGCCCCTCTATTCCATCTTCTTATCCAAATTCTCAATTCTGTTTGTCCTAAACAGTAACTCATTTTTATTACTATTTTATATTTCAAGCATATGGAGGCCTCAATATAATAAAGGTGTGCTTGTCTAAAACATTTTTTTTTAATATTTATATACATAGAAAACTATCTTAGAGATCTGACCCAAGTCAATATTCAGAAATCATATATATTTAATGTATGGCCTAGGGCGTAGGAGATAGCTCAATGGTATAATCTCCTGTTTAGCAAGTTCAAGGACCTGGATTTGATCTCTGGTGCCACGTGCTGTGCTGGCCGTATGCTGTGCCAGCCGCCTAAACTGGACATGGTTCACACGCCTGTAATCTCAGTACTGGGTAGGCTGAAACCAGAGGATCACTACAGGTCAAAGCATAATGAGACCCTGTATCAAATAAATAAACAAACAATTTATATTTTTTAGAAAAAATATATGGCATATACCCTGAAAGTAATTTTATAGAGTTTTTCTTAATTTTTATTACTGTATGTTTCCAGTATGTAACTCATCCATAGACTTAGTACATGAACATGTATTAACTCCTTTTCACATTCTCTTACCTGTGCCTTCCCACTCCTTCATTTCAGTATTTAAAATAATTTTATTCATGAAACAGATTTTTTATTATTCTAAGAAAATAATGACAATAATTAACTTTGTGAAGAAGTTTATTTAATTAACAGTTCCAAAGATTCAAAGACTTGAGGCATGTAAGACAGGCTTAGGCCTGGCAAGGGCCCAAATGGCTGTATCACATTCTGGGGGATCACATTTCAAGCAGGATGCAAGGGAAGACAGAGAAACTGCCCTCCTGGAAAAACTACTAAGTAATCACTTTAATCCCTTTTTAAGGGGACACCCAGTTACCTAAGGACTTCCCATTAGACCTTCATACCACTTCGGAGCCGGGCGTGGTGGCGCACGCCTGTAATCCCAGCACTCGGGAGGCTGAGGCAGGAGGATCTGTGAGAGTTCGAGACCAGCCTGGGCTAAAAAAGTGAGCTCAAGGCCAGCCTGAACTGTATAGCGAGACCCTGTCTCACAAAAGACAAAAAAAAAAAAAAACAAAACATACCACTTCAGTAGTACCACCACAAGAACCACCCACGAGTCTTTGTGGTGACATCCAATATCTAAACCTAGCACATGAGGTAGCATTTTCCATTTGTAGAATCCTGTTGTTGCTCAAGAGGGTTGGGATTTTGGATTTTGGATTTTTTTTGTTAAGAGAAACTTGACCTATTCTTGTAAAATAGAAATGTCTGTGGTGATTAATGCTGTGGGGAATCCAGGCTCAAAACTATGGATAAGATAGTGTGCTCCTTGAGAGATGAGTACTTGACAGGTGAGGGGATTATGGACTAGTGTTGTAGTTTTTAGGTGGGAAAACTGGAAAACTTTCTTTTTTGTTTTTTGTACTAGGAAATTGAACTTAGGACCTTATGCCTGTCAGGCAGGCACATATGCCACTGAGCTATATTCCCGGCCCTTCAGTGGGAAAACTTAAGAACTATTTTTGGAAAATACAAAGCTCTCTAAAATACACAACTCAGAATACATGGAAAGAAGCAGTTGTATTTCTTATGTAATATACATATGTCATATAGGGATATGTATGTCTTGCCCAAAATTCTCAATTCTGCTTGTCCTAAACAGTAAGTCATTTTTATTACTATTTTATATTTCAAGCATATGGAGGCTTCAATATATTTAAGATCTGCTTGTCTAAAACATTTACTATGCCTAGTTTTGGTGGCTGACACAGCACAGGACCAGCATAGCCTGTGGCACGAGAGAACAAACAGGTCCTTGAGCTTTCTAGGGAGGAGCTTACACCATTGAGCTATCTCCAGAGCCCCGCAGCCATACATTAAATATACATGAATTCTGAGTTTTGACTTGGGTCAGACATCTAAGATAGTTTTCTATGTATATAAATATTTAAAAACAACAACAACAAAACCCACCACCACCACCACAACAACAACAAAAAAAAAAAAATACAAAAAATTTTGGTCTCAAGTACTTACAATAAGGAATACTTAACCTGTATACCTTACAGAAGAAACCAGTGGGATACCCATGATACTTGAGTCTCTATCCAGGAAAGAACAAATAGCCATGATAGTCTTAAGACTTAAGACACTAGCGATTAATGGATGCTTTACTATTTTGGAAGCAAGTAGTTTTTCCCTGGATGGGTTTACTAAATCTTTGGAGTTTGTTCTTTCACCAAAATATTTGGTGGACCAGTTTATTTCATGACACAAAGATACCTTTAATTGCTTACATGAAGTTAAGGTCTATCTTTCTCCTTCGCTGACAAAGTGGCACTTACTACCATTTCTCTGGTAGTTATTTGTCATTGCACTGAAGTTCACATTTCCTAAATGTTACAATTAAGTCATTTGATATGCTAGTCACATTTCCAAGCAGATGTACCAAATTACAGCTTAAGGCTTATGCTTAAAATCTAGAGTTCCAATTAGTGAAATATCTGGGGTGGGAAAGGTTAGCAAGGAAAAGACCTGAGAAAATACATAGCCCAAAATAGTTTGAAATTTCCTTGCTGCATTGCCTTCACCCACATCTGATTTGTCAGCGTGTAAGAGGGTGCTACGTCTTCTGAGAAATTGCTTGGTTTCCTTTTCATTCAAGTTTAATTGGTTTTCATGGGCTGAATTAAATCAGAAAAGCAAAAGTTAGCTGGATGATGTAAGTGACCAAATGACTCCATAAATAACAGCATCTTCAGTTGGGTGTTTGTGAGTTCTTTGTTGTCTCTATCCAAACCACAGCTTCATTTATAGCTTTTATGTCATACTTTTTTTTTTTTTTTTTTACATGTTTTAAAACAAAACTGCAAAATACTCATCTAACTTTCCATTTTGTCTCAAGGGCCTTTGTAATTGTCCTGTTAGATGCAACTCTTTTACTTTAGAATGGCTGCTTTGTCATAGCTTCTAAATTTTCTAGTTGATTTCACACCAATAACTAAAGTCTTCTCCAATTAATCTTTTTCTTGGAAACCATTCTTTCTTTAGCACTTACAGATTTAATTTCCAGGTACTTTGTACAAGAACTTACGTGATCCAAAGGAAAAAATGTGGATGGCAGTTCCAACAGTTCGGCTCACTGTTACCATTTCCAGAGATTTGCTATGCCCATTGTAATGGTACTCATCTTCCTGTGAAGCTGTTTGTTTCCTTCATTGGCTCATGTTTCTTTTCTAAGATATTTATTTGACAGTTGCTCTGTGTCAAACCCAGTGCCAACAGAATGTCAGGAAAGATATAGTTTATGCTATCAGAAAACCCCCTACTTTCTGGAAAAAGTGTGCAATGAGGAAGTGTGATCATTTTCTTAAAAGAAAAAGTGCTACAGGTTAATAGAGGGAACAAATCAAAAGCAGATCACCAAAGCATTTCTTTTTTGCCAGGTTGAGGTGTGCATGGGTACTAAAAGAAGTCAGGAGAAACTTTGCCTGACAAAAAATTGTAAGTTTCATGAATAGCTTCATGGAAATGAAAGAAAAAAAAAAAAAAGGAGGTGGGGAGAAAAGAAAAAAGGAAGACATAGACCATTCTTTGCTGCCTTTAGCAAATCTTGCAACTGTTTTTTAAGCAGAGTCTCAGTTTCTCAATTTGATTCACATTAAACACTGAACTGGTACTGTCAGATTTTATCCCACATGTATTCCCACATCCTGTCTCATGTTGTGCTAGTATATTCTCCTGAAGTGGAATTCTTCAGTTTGTGTTCACTTCCCTGGGATTTGGCCACTCCTGCTTTTCTGATAGTATTCTTTTTATGCCTATCCTTGATGACTTCTTTCTTATCCTACTAACTCTGTCTTTCAAAGATCAAAGAACTTAACCTCTCAAGGCATTGAGAAAACCTTCCTTTAGAAAATAAATAAATGCAATATATAAATATAAGAAACTTTCATCTATTGGTAATATGAACATGAAGACGCTGAGATAACCAATTCTCTGCTAAGACTAATACTGTTGTCTTCATTATAACTTTTGATTTTTTTTTCCATATGCTACCTCACTATGGCCTCACTGAGGTAGGATCCTGAACTCACTTTTGTATTGCTAACATGCTCAAGAATTATACATATTAGATATTTGATATTAAGTATCCTTAAAAATTTAGAATTGACCTTAGGTCATAAATGAACAGGAAACTAAGTCTCTGGAAGTGAAATATATAAATGTCACATAAATACAGCAAGGTAAAATTAATATTACAGAAGAACACTGTAGTTATTAAGTGACCTTTATCTATGGAGGTCCAGAGAGATCCAGCTAACATTATATCATGTATACTTTTAATGATGTGCCAAGGATTAACCTAATGCCTCGTGTTTGTTAGGCATGTACTCTACTACTGAGTTATATCCTAGCCCTTTTAGTTTTGAGATAAGATCTTGCTAAGTTGACCTAGCTGACCTGCAATTTGTAATTTAACTGACTCTGCCTCCTAGATGAGTGGGATTGCAGACATATATCACCATGTCCAGCTGTATGTATTAAATCTTGGATGGCAAAGATTTTTCTAGGTGAACAAGAAAGAAAACTCGGTCTAGCCTAAATGTTCAACTTACAGAAACCATAAGGTTGAAAATAACTTTACTCATTTGTACAAATACGAATTACTCACTGCTCATATGCTGAATATGTTTGGAGGTATGAATGTAAGGCTGGAGAAGTGGCAAGGCCACATTTCATATAATATTTATAACTTGAATTTCTTGACGTAAGGCACATTTAAAATCAGAATGGTTTGATCTAATTTGAATTTGAAGATGGCACAGGAAAGGAAGATAAAGTGGCATAATCCTGGCTGTGTGCCAAAAATCTGCATTCTTTATTTATGCTACCCATTTAATCTTATCTTCTGTCCACACAGTAATGTTTCAGTAGTAAGTAGACTATTTTGAACATGGCAAAATCAAAGGCAGTAAGGATAGCTTATTAAAATAGTTGAGTTGAAAAGTGGTCAGGACAGAAATAAAATTGTTTCAGTAGGTAGGTGTGAGATAAGGGGTCTTGTCAGTAGAAATGACAGATCTTTACAAGTTGTTACAGGTGAAGAAAGAGGCTAAGTTGGCCAGAAGTTCTCCCCTGGACAGCTGCATGTATTGCAGAACTTTTGTTATTTTGTTTGTTTGTTTTGTTTTTTTTAATGGAAACTGTGATAATAGCAACAGATTTCTGGAGAACTAAAGTTTAGCTTTAAATTTGTGGCAACTCGAAAAGTGCATTAGTTACTTAAAAGAATCACTCAAGAGCTGAAAAGGAGAGCAGTACATGTGTAAAGGTGTTATAGCATTTAAGTGTGCTAGTTGCAGCTATGATAGTAATTGAATTAGATAGTAGGTGGGGTAAGAACAGAATTGGTGATGCCTCACCAGAAAATCCTGCCACATAAAATTTGACAGACAAATAAGGATATAAGAGACAGAGAGTATCTTTGGTGGGATATCTTCATCAGAATGGAGTGATGTGCCAAACTAACTCAAGATCCCAAATATATTAAAGAATAACAAAAGCAACACAGGTTTGCTGAGCACAGGTTTGTTTGAGGTTGCAAGGCAGGCAAACCAGGCATGGTGAAAGTTTGACTGAATGATTAACTTTCATCTGATTGCCCCCTCTGGAGCTTGTTTGCGTCTTGTCTTCAAGACTCCTTGTAATTAGCAGTTTTCCACCTCTCCAGTCAGTCTGAGCAGACATCAACTCAATGAGTGTCACAAAAAAACTCCACATCATGGAACACAACAAGTTAAGGGCTTGTCAGAGGATTGCAGAGTAGAGTAGACATTCATCAACTATAAACTTAATATTTTTTATTTTGATAAAATATAATCAGCATAAATGTACCATATTGGGCTGGCAACACATGCACTGTGTGAGAGCCTGAAGCAGCAGATTAAGACCTCACATTCAAAGGAAATAATCCAGAAGATCAAGATGTGCAGCTCTGTTGCTCCCATTTGTGGTTTTTGACAGATCATCGCATCAGGGAAGACTGCCCCCAAAGAGAGATCTTATGAGCTTTGAAGGCCAGATGTTATGAGGAGGAACTGGACTTCAGGGCTATGGTAATGGATGAGATGGTGCTGACAGTTGAACAAAGAAATCTGGGTCTGCAGATCAATGGAGAACTCATTTCTGTCTACTCCCAGGTGGTGGTGGTAAGAATCCCATCCCTTGGGTGCAGAGCAATAGTGACATCACTGTTTTGTGGCACCTTGAGAAGATTGGCTGCCAATTAATGAACCAACCCCAAGCCATCCTCAATTGTGTTAATACATTTTGGATATTCCAAGCTGGCTATGGTATTCCTCTGCCATCATACTTTCTCTTTCAGAAGCCATGAAAATTTTGCTAAAATGATGAAGCAGAAGTGCTGAATTCACCATGGTAGTAAAGAATGCACATGGTCACAAAGGCAAGGCTGTTTTCTGAGCACAAGATAAGCACCATTTGGCTATTCTAAGCCATCTCATTCTCCATGAAGCTCCATGCCTGTTTTGGAAGTATGTGAAGGAATCTCATAGACAAGATGGTTGTGTGATTGTTGTGGAGACCATGTATTTGGCACCATGCCATGCTGTTCCACAAATAGAATGCAGAGCAATTGCTCAGTAGGTGATGTGGGGAGGATGTGCTCACTGAGTGAACAAAGGAAGCAGCTAGCTATCCAGATATCCAATATTCTGGGAATGGATGTGTGTGGCATTGGCCTGTTGATGAAAGATGATAGCTCCTTCTATGTCAGTGAGGCTTTTCATCACCTTTGATACCATAGCTGGTATCATAGTGGACTATGCTAACTCCCTTCTGCCCTTTGTGCAGCTCACCCACTGCATGTCCCTGCTTTCCAAAGTGTTCACAGCTACTGGGACTAATGAGCCAGAGTTGAGTCCCCCTGCCAACACTGTTGTCCACAGCATGAACAAAAGTTGCAGCTCTGTTGACAGTGACCCTGAAAGCCCAGAGCAAGAGCTGCTCACCAAGCTCCCAGGGGGCCTGTTCAACATGAACCAGCTGCAAGCCAGTAAAATGAAACTCCTGGTGGAGTGACTCCAACAAGCAATAATTAATGAACAAAACCATTCTAAATTTTCTTTTCAGTTCTTTTTTTATTTTTTTAACCAACTTGCAATGCTGTACATGCTTAGGAGATTGAAAGAAAATGTGTGTAACATTATTATGAGATAAAAAGGGAGAAATAAATGAGACCTCTGCTAGTAAAATATACTGGCTTTCATTTGCAAATGCTACATGAGGCAGAAGTGGTGATATAAAAAAAAAAAAAAGTCAAGTTCCATAGTTAACTTTTAAATCACTACAAAAGTTATATGTAGCCACGCTGTGTGAACATTTTATTCACAGTCCCTTACCTTTGTGACAAAGCATTTTTTAATATAAAAGTACTTGATAGTATGAGTTTACTTTGTATTGTAAGATTTGTAAAGTGTGGGAAAAACATCTACCTACTTTACAGAAATTCTTATGTAAAAATCTGAAAAATCCTGACATTTCACTTTAAACTAGTATATAACTTATAACTTATGATATCTCAAGGGGCTCCTATTTAGATTTCTCACTTTCATCTTTTGTGCTTTTTTTTTTCTTTTAAGTTTGGTGGGAGAACAAAATGAATGTAACTCAATGAAAGCTTTTTATTTTATTTATTTACTTATTTATTTTAAACTTAACAATGGTTATGTTACATATTTTCATCATCAGATCACTTCGGATTAATAGATGATCAAACAATTAAACATTAACACTTTCAATAAAGATTACTTTTTTTTTTTTTTTAACAGTTGAGACACTGCATATTGTCCTCACAATAGTTATACAGAACACAGGGTATGGACATGACACACCTTCCAGTTGATATTGGTAAGGAAAGAAAACAATTTAGAGTTCTTATATTAGGGAGACTATATGATATTTACACATGTAGGTCTGGTTTATTTCACTAATGAGTATATGTTCAATATACATCCATTTATATATGAAGTCTTCCAGTTTATCATTCTTTATAGCTGAGTAATATTCCATTGTATAAAAATACCACATTTTCTTCAACCATTCTTCAAATGATGGGCATTTTGGTTGTTTCCAAGATTTGGCTGTTACAAATTCAGCTGCTATAAACATAGGTGCACAGATATCGTTATGGTATGATGTTTTCAGTTCTTCTGGGAAAATTCCCAGTAGCAGAATAGCTGGATTGAATGGGATTTCCAGTTCTAGTTTTTTAAGGATCCTCCACACTGATTTCCATAATGGTTGCACCAATCTGCATTCCCACCAGCAGTGGACAAGGGTTCCTTTTTCCCCACAGCCTCTCCAGCATTTGTTGCTGGTTGATTTCTTTATGATAGCCATTCTTTCTGGGGTGAGATGGTGTTTAAATGTTTTTTTGATTTGCATTTCACGAATGACTAGCGATGTGGAGCATTTCTTCATGTATTTATAGGCTTGCTGAATTTCTTTCTCTGAGAAGTGTGTATTCATCTCAGATGCCCATTTCTGGATTGGGTCTTTGAATTTTGGAACCCTAATGGTTTTTTTTGTAAATTCTAGATAGAAGACCATTGTCTGAGTACTCATAGGTTAAAATCTTTTGGAATTTTGTGGGTTGTCTTTTCACTCTGTTGGTAATTTCCTT